>PVKC010033917.1:0-13851 GCA_004027635.1 Crocidura indochinensis | reverse complement strand
ACCCATCAGCCAACAGCAGAGGTCAGCAGAGAATCTGCTGTATTTCCATAACATTGGGTTGGTTATCAAGCTAATAGTTGACAAGTTTTATATTAAAAGCTACTTTCATCATGGTAGAAGCAATATATTTTCTTAGTACAATGTCAATTCAAAAACAACTTTTCTGCCAGAAAGATCATATAACAGGCAGGGTTTGTGCCTTACGGGTGGCTTAGTTTGATCCTAGACAAATACGGTTTCTCAAGCACCACCAGGAATTTTCCTTGAGTAGAAAGCAATGCAAATCTCCGAGTACAGGCTAGTGAGATATCCAAATAAATAAACAAAATTTCACTTTTGTTTTGAAGTTATACCCAGATGTACTCAAGGTCTACTCCTGATTTTGAACTCAAAGGTCACTCCTAACTGTGCTTAGGGAATCATACATGGTGTTGAAGATTAAACGAGCATTGTGTTTATGCAAGGAAAGCATATCACTGTTTACTATCTCTCCAGCAGGGTTTTAACAGTATTGACATGGAATAGATGAAAGTCCAAGAATTCCTTTTACTTCTCAAGGTTTTCAGCACTCAGACTTTTTTGCACTATAGCAATGCACTGGGCATTTTCAGGAGTTAATACAACTCAACAAACTTTTGGGGATTTTCTACATAGTTATAGAAATTATACTAGATATATTGTTTATACTATTATTGTTTATACATATATGAATATTTAAAATACTATAAAACATCAAAAAATTACAAAATGATAAATTAGTAGGGGCCCGGGAGATAGCATGGAGGTAAGACGTTTGCCTTTCATGCAAAAGGTCATCGGTTCGAGTCCCGGTGCCCCATGTGGTCCCCGTGCTTGCCAGGAGCAATTTCTGAGCGTGGAGTCAGGAGTGACCCCTGAGCACTGCCGGGTGTGACCCCCCCAAAAAAATGACAAATTAGTACACTTGACAATAAGAAAATATTGACTTTATTTTCTAATATTAACTATCTGTTCATCTGTAATAACTAGTAAAAGAAATAAAATTTTCATAAATAAATAAAATCTAATTCAACAGCCATGCATATCTAAATTATAAAAATAAAATAAACATATAAAAGGACTAATTAAAGTGTTATATAATTTTATTAATATTTGCTCTTGTTATTATCTCTGCCAATATTCCTTATATTTATTTTTTGGACATTGATGGTCTGTGATCATGCAATTTTATTTATTTCTAATCCCCCTAAAAGTATTATTTATAGCACTGTAATTGACAATATTATAAAAATTTAATCACCATGATATCTGAAGTTAAGAAATTGTTGATGGTTGAATTTCAGTCATACCGTGTTACAACATTCAGTGCTCATTTCTGACCACCAAAATATCCATTTTCTTTCTTATCCCTCACTCCCTGCCTGCCCTATGAGAAATAACTATTTCTCTTTTCCTTCCTCTGTCCCTTTCTCCCTCCTTCCGTCCTTCTCTCTCTTCCTCTCTCTCTTCTCTCTCCTCTCTCATTTTTCTATCTCTCTCTCTCATCCATTTTTTCCCTTTTAGGCACCATAGTTTTAATCCCGTTAATGAAAGTGTATCATGCATATCCCTGCCTCCTTTCAGCATCCAGTTGTTCTCCAGAGTGATCAGTTCCAACTCACTTTCATTAATGACACTATTTTTTAACAGTAGATAACATATAATGTTCCTGTTTTTATGTGGTGATTGTGTTAGACGTATAACATCGTACACATACATAAACATACTGTATTTTGGATCATTAAACATCTAGCAGCAGAAACATCTGTTTTTATCCTGCTGCTGAAATAACTGATTCGGGATGAATAATATGACAGTGTGGAGGTCAGGGTGCATGAAGGCTTTATCTCTAGCCACATAACTCTTGAGCAGTGCAGTACATTGCTCCCTGTGGTTCTGGAGACCTCTGAACATCACTAATTTGGCTGTTATGGTCCCCAGCAGCAAAGAGTCCCTTAGACCTGCCTAGTTGCCCCCCCTAACCATGTGTAGAATGATATGATTGGGGTCGCTGTCACCTACAACTTTAATATCCTCAATCGTTCCTTGATTTGACTCTGCCCAGGGTTAGGGTTGAGTGGGGAGATCTTGACTGACTAAGTTCTATCTGTCTGAACATCCTATATTCTGTGCAAAGGCCAGATGTAAGTGATTGCCATTGCAGATGATTCATTGAAAAAGGATAAAGAACATAGCAACGTCAACTGTATTATCTTCTCACATGTCATGTAGCAACATCAATGACAGATTGAGTCAAATTACAGTTTATTTTCCCAGGACAAAAATGGCATTAGACACTTGTAATATCTGGAAGTAGTAGCGATTCTGGTTTAATGAAGCCAGGAACCTTTTTCTTTTCAAAAGCTGAAATGCAGAGTTTTTTTAAGGCTGTTTGTTCTGTGAACTAACCCTTCAGGTGGAAGCTATTTTTATATGTGCTATCCAGCTAAGATTATCTCTAAGAAAACCAGAAAAGTACAAGAAAGGTGAATGACTTCGGAAATGTGTCTTTTTTCTTGTTGTTAAGTACCAAATCAAATTCTATAATGTTTATACAGCTTGCTGTTCCATTTTTTCCTCTATAACTTTATTTTTGGCCTTGATCAACTACAAATATATGTTGAATTTTTAATAGTTTCTCTAAACTCAAATGAATCTGGCTTAATAAGTATATTTACTGATTACTGAATGAAAAAATTAGCCTACAGTGCTATGGAATTGCATTGTTGAATTGTGAAGTTTTTACTGCTTTATAAAAGGGAATATATTAGTTTTTCATGAGAGGTCAAATTCATGGATAACACTGATTGAGGTGGTTAAATGATTCAGGACAGACACATGTACCATGCTTTACAACTATGTTATAAAATCTTATCAAATATAAATAATTACATTGTAATTATATGACTCAGGAAAATTTAAATCACAGAAACTAATTTAAAGCTAATTTTTCTTAGAAAGTTATCATTCTCAGAGTAAAAAACAAAAACAAAGTCTCTGACATGAAAAAACTTCAATAAATATTTGTTGAAGCAATAAAGCGCATCACCAAATCCATATGCTTGCTTCTGATTTATTTTTCTTCCAGATAACTTTTCTTTGTGAGAATTCCTTTTATTTCATTATTTTGCTTTTTTCTTTTTAGTTTCTTTTATACTATATCAGTGTGTGCTTCTCCTGACTTTGGGAACTTTTTCATTAGGGGGCATCTGGTCTCAGGAATAATATCTGGAGTCCCCACATTCAAATGTGAACACAAGAGTTCATTTTGTTTTAAAAACTTTATAGACATCCTTTTTCCTGCCCAATGGAACAATTAAGTATTGCACAAGACTTTATTAATTATATTTATTAGACTTTTAAAAATGTTCTGTTAAATCAACGGCAATTATTGAACATTTAATATATTTCTGTTCCTTGATTTGTAACTCCTGTCTTTTAAAATTAATGTTTAACTTAGTTATGCATCTTGTTTTGGTTTATTTTTATTGAAAATTTTGAAATTTATTATATATTATTTTATTTTTATTCTCTTCATATTCTTATATTTTGGAATATCAATCATGAAAAAATATTTTTGTGATAGCTACTATATATGCAAATCTGTTTCATATTCATCTAAAATGTCTCTCTATGGTGATACTTTACTAATTATTGTCTCTCTATGGTGATACTTTACTAATTATGCATTATATTCTAGATAATCATCTTTGCAGTTTTACCTGTACAATCTCATTATTTGGGTATATTTTTTATTTTTTTCATTTCCTTTGATCTGTGGTTACACTTGACAGTGCTCAAGACTGGTCTCTGCAATCAGGATCACAATTGGTTTGGCTTGGGAGATAATTTGAATTGCACCAATTGGACTACCATTACTCTGGCCAGAGATTTTAGTTTGTATAATTTTATGCCATCTACATTTTAGTATATTTCAAATAATTGATATGTATTTAACAATGAACATATTTGCATATATATATATTTGCTATCTGTATTTCTAGAAATTAGAATTCATTTCTAACTTCTAGTGGAACAGATAGGAACTCGAGGGCAATTAAATTATAAATCTATCATGGGAAATTTTCTCAGTTGAGAAGTTGGTAGGTTTTTTTTATTCATTTAATTTTATTTTTGCTTTTCAGTTATTTCCTGCATGTGTCTAGATTTGTGAATATGTTTTTATCACTTTTTTTTAAAAATTAAAACTTGTAACTTGTCAGGGAAATTTCATCTATAACTTAATTACCATTCATCTTCTAAAGCTCTTTATTTTTCTGCATATCCCATTATTTAGCTTTCTAGTGCATAGATTTATTTTTTGTTGTATTTCTAATGTAACTGATGGTGCTTGGATTCATATAATCTTTAGAATATTCCTTCAATTTTCTTTTTTTTTTTTCTATTTTTTTGGGTGGGTGGCACACCCATTTAATGCTCAAGGGTTACTCCTGGCTAAGCGGTCAGAAATTGCCCCTGGCTTGAGGGGACCATATGGGATGCCGGGGGATCGAGCTGCAGTCATTCCTTGGCTAGCACTTGCAAGACAGACACCTTACCTCTAGTGCCACCTCACCGGCCCCTAATTTTCTTGTCTCCCTACAATTATTATTTTTTTTTTTGTGGTTTTTGGGTCACACCCGGCAGTACTCAGGGGTTACACCTGACTCCATGCTCAGACATTGCTCCTGGCATACATGGGGACCATATGGGACGCCAGGATTCGAACCGATGACCTTCTGCATGAGAGGCAAATGCCTTACTTTCCATGCTATCTCTCCGGCCCCTCCCTACAATTATTGGCAAATATATATTATTAGCTAATTTTTTGTGGTTCTAAGTTTATATATGCAAGACAAGCACTTTATTATTGAGTGATATCATCAATCCATTGTCATTATTTTATAGACATAACTAAAATATTAAGTTGAAAAATATGTGATATTAACAATGATAATTTTAGAGTACTCTTAATATCAATACTATCCAGAAAATAAATACACAAGTAAATTGAGAAATATAGAAACACTAAAAATAAATCTGAGTAAAGATATGCCTTTTGAGGTACCTCAGCAAGACATACTGTAAATATATAATCTATCTCTCTAGTCTTGTACAAATGAAGTAAAATGGAATACAGGAACTTGAAAGAAATTTGTATTTTTATTAACATAAACTTTATAAACTATACTGGAGAGATAAAATGAATGTGTCTGAAACAACTAATTCTGGAGAAAATAACATTGAATTTTAGTTTTGTATAATAGTTAAAAATTACAAATGGAACTGAATTTAAATGAAAAAAATGAACATAACTATCAATCAAGAACACTTGGCTAGTTAGAGTTTAATGGTAAGGACACAAGTGAATGAAAGGAGAAATCAGGAACTATGAAAGGAAAAATATTAAGAAAAAATATATTTTATTTGAAAAATTTCATCACAACTTAAGAATATCTGTCTAAAACCAGATATTCACTTTTAAAACAAAATTAAGGAAGAAGACAAAACCAAAATTATTTCCTGCGGTTGTTAAAAACAAATTACTAAGTAAACGAATAAAAAGATGGTAAAGAGTTATGAAGAAGAAATACATATAAATCTTACTCAAAATATTATTAAAACATATAACCTAAATGTTCAGAATAACTAAAATATAATTTACTGTGAGTTAACTTCTTATCCAGAGAGGCAAGAAAGATAAAGTTAAAAAAGTAAATAATACACAAAATTATTCCAAACCAACAAACAACCATAAAAATGACCAAACCTTCATATGTTATCAAAGAGATATACACATATTAAACCTAACTTATTTCTTAAGTTTGGTAAAATAATCAAATGAAGATATATGTGTAAAGATGATCATTGATAAACTTTTAGTGCCACATGGACCCTATATGATACAAAATGAATAATCACTTATGAGAGCTGCCTAAATTATTATGATACAATCAGGCATTGAATGTTCTTCTGCATTATAAATGAGTCTGCAAATTGTGTTGATTTGAATTTCCTTAAGGCAAATTTAAAAAGATCTAGATTCACAAATATGTGTTATAATAGAATGAATGAATGACAGGTTAATGAAGAACAAACCACTATCCATAATTTCAAAAATCTGATCTGAGGTGAACCAGATAACTCAGAGGACCAAGTATCTGAATTATAATATTTTGATCCCATGTCATCATCTTCTAAAATGTACTTAGATGCCATGTTAACACTTCTCATGCCATCTTATTTCCTTGGAGTGCTAGATTCATTTTGCAGTCGTCCTGAGGTATTCTACAATGATCCTCTTGAACTTTATAGTTACCATCATAGTACAGTTATGTTTTTCCTTATAATGATGCTCAATGTGATATATAAGAGATCTAGCTTCTCTTTTCACCTTGGCTGATGTTAATTTAAATTAAATATCTAGTCTAACTTCTCCCAGAATGATCAATTTTAAAGGAATGAAATCCATATATAAATCAAGCTCAGTTTTTATTTTGATCTCTGTATTTACTCTATTTCATTGTTAAGTCCCTCTCATAGTACTAGAAATTGTATTTTTTTTTTTTTGGAAGTCACCCTGAGTCCATGAACTAACTCATGGAAAGCTAGCATAGGTTACAGATAAGGAGGTAAGGAAGATACAGGAATACCAAATATGGTGATCTGGAAATAAAATATGTAAAATTCTTAAAATTTTTCAAAAAGAATGAACTATAACTAAAGTGAGAGGTCATGAAAATAGTAAGTAATGTGTTCATATACAAACTTTTGGTACTATCGGTCTGTTAAAAACTGGTATAGAGGGACGGGAGTATGGTACAGAGTGGTAAAGTGTCTGCCTTGCATGCACTAGCCTAGGACAGTTCGATGTTTGATCCCTGGAGTCCCATATAATCCCCATGTCAGGAGCTATTTCTGAGTGTAACCCCAGAGCGTCACTGAGTGTGGCTGAAAAACAAAAACTAAAACAAAAACAAACAAAAAAAAAACTGGTATAGAGTTCTAGAAAGTAGCAATATACGCAAATTGCCTTTGTTTCAATAATCCTTCAAGAAATTCAAAAATAGTGAGTTAGATTTTACACAGGGTTGGGAGTTTGTGTTCTAGGTTTCAGTTGTGACATTCTTATTTATGTCCGAATAAGTGCCAACACCTCAAAAATTGCTTATAAAATACATAAAGACAAAGGGCAATGTGATTCAAAAGCATTGAATTCTAGTTTAACTATGTTAATACTTTCAACTTATACATAATATAAATAAAGGTAAATTAATCCCAATGTTTCTTCCATATATTTTATTTTTGAACTATCTTATTATTAGAATATTTAGCATTGCATTGCTTTCAAACCTATTATTTGTGTGACATTTGTTAAATCCTTTAGATCCTGAGGTTAATTTCATCAGTAATACAAAACATAAGAGTGGATAGTTTTCACCAGGTTCTCAGTAGAGAAAAAGGTTATCGTATATTCCAGCATATTTTTCTTTTTGAAACAAAAAAAAAGTCAACCGAAAATCGGGGGTCGTCTTATACACCGAGTATATCCCAAAAAACTTTTCCATATGCCGTTAAACAAAAATTGTCTGGATATTGCCACAAAACGAATTTTCCAACTGGATCCTGCACCAATCACTTCACGGCTACTCGGACCAACTTTTTAACTCAGCCAGTCTAAGCTGGATTTTTGTGCATGCTAATTATACAATGTTCTGTACCAGAATCTACACTGTCAAAAACCAACTCAGATTGACCAGAGTCAGAGAGGAAATCTATTCCAGTATACCCCTTGAACCTTTGCTTGTTGTGATTGGCTCACTGTGGTACATACAGTTGCAGTACAGGAACGTTCTGTCTTATACAACAAATATAGACCTAAATCTATGTTTTAATCGTTAAATCAAGGGGTTGTCTTATACACCAACGCCGGAAAACATGGTAGTAAAATCTGGATCATAATTGACTCAGGAATGGCACATATTCTAAGCAATAGTAAACTCTGTGCTCACCAATAAGGTCTTTTCTGTCTGAGGTATAAGAAAAATTATTATGGTGCATGTGAATGGTCAGCTCTCTTAAGATATGCTTAGATTTTCATATTTTCATGCTGGGATATTAACTGGGGCTTTCTCTACCTTGGAGAAACTGGTGCTTTTTCTGGAGCTGGTCTCTCTCTCTCACTCTCTCTCTCTCTGTTTCTTTCTTTATCTCCCTCTACTCACCCTCTGTCCCCAACTTCCTCAAAATTACTGAAAGACTGATTTTACTTAAAAAAAACAACAAAAACAAATAAAAAGACAATCAGTTACCTTTGCATAATTAAGTTTTGCATAATACCAGTAATTACCTGGAATTTTTTTCAGTCCTCTTATCAATGTAAAATTAATTGGGAAATAAATTCATACCTTAGATTATAAATAAGACATAGATGATACTTTTGGAACTTGAATCTAGGCTTTCATAAAACGGAAGTGCTCAAGGATCTTTCAAGTATATGATCAATCAGTGCCTATTTTCTAAAGTTCCTATTATTATTTGTTGCTCCTGTGAAACAAAATTCTGATAAACATGACCTTCACCTTTATATTAGAAAACTTTTTTATAGTAGATTGCTAATAACCTTACAGAGTACCAGAATTTTGACTAACATCCAACATCCATCAGAGAAGTGGCTAATATCTAAGATATACAACATACTGGCAGAACTTAAAAAGAAAAAAAAAACTTCTAATCCCATAAAAAAAATGGAGAGAAGAAATGAACAGACAATTCCTCAAAGAAAATATACAAATGGCCAAAGATACATGAAAAAAATACTCCACATCACCAATCATTAGGGATATGCAAATCAAAACAAAAATGAGTTACCATCTCACACCACAGAAACTAGCACACATCACAAAGAATGAGAACAATAAGTGCTGGCGTGGATGTGGAAAGAGACTCATTCACTGCTGGTGGGAATGCCATATAATTCAGCCTTTATGGAAAACAATATGGACTTTCCTTAAAAACCTGGAAATTTAGCTCCCATCTACCACTCTTGGGGATATACCCTAGGAACACAAGAATGCAGTACAAAAATCCCTTCCTCACGCCTATATTCATTGGAGCGTTATTTACAATAGCCTGACTCTGGAAACAACCAAGATGCTCTTCAACAGATGAATGGCTAAAGAAACTTTACACAATGAAATACTATGCAGCCACCAGGAGAGATGAAGTCATGAAATTTTCCTATACATGAATGTACATGTACATGGGTGTACATGAGTGAAATAAGTCAGAGGGAGAGAGATAGACACAGAATAGTTTCACTCATCTATGGGTTTTAAGAAAAACAGAAAACAGTATTATAATAATGCCCAGAAACAATAGAGATGAGGGCTGTAAGGACTGGCTCTCGATGTGGAGCTCACCACACAGAGTGGTGAGATTTTTAGAGAGATGACTACACTAACAATCATGACAGTGTTAATGAGTAAGAGAAATAGAATTTCTGTCTCCAATACAGGCAGGGGCTGGGAAAGAAGAGAGACAGGGTGGGGGTTGTTGTTGTTGGTGGGAAGGTTGTACTGGTGAAGGGGGTGTTATTTTTATGATTAAAACCCAACTACAATCATGTATGTATTCATGGTGCTTAAATAAAGAAAATAAGTAAAAAAGAAATTTTTGTCATCCCAATTATTGCTGTGAATACAAAAGTAAATCAGAGATTAACTATTTATATTGTTCAAAGTATAGGAAAAAACTCAGACCAATCTGAGGGCACAGAGGTAGAACAGAGAGTAGTGCACTAGCATTGAAGCAGTGGGTTTGATCTGGGTTTGATTCCCAGGATCCCATATGATCTTTGAGATATTGAGGAGTGATTCAGAATGCAGGTTTAGGAGAAATCCTTGAGTACTTCAGTGTTGTCCAAGCTAAAGAAATAATATAGAAACAAAAGAAAAACATATAGAAAAAGAGCCAATTTGGAGTGATAGCAGAGGTGTAAAGCGTTTGCCTTGTAAGTAGCCCACCGGGTTTGATCCCAGGCATCTCACAATACGATCTCCTGAGCCTGCCAAGAGAAATTTCTGAGTACACTCAGGAGTAACCCCTTAGTGCTGTCGGATGTAGACTACAAACCCTAAAATAAATAGAATAGAATAGAATAGAATAAAATAAATGGACAATCTTATATCAAACTATTACTGAATAAAAAGTTTGTTTCTTTGTATTTTTACAGTTGAAAATATCAAAAATAATTACGTAAAGAAGCTTCAGAAAAATGTTCATGATGTATGAAAATAAATACCTTTTACTCCAAGAATAGTGATTTCCCTATATTAAGACTATGCAAGTGTGCTACAAACATAATATACAGTAACAAGAGACTTCATTTGATCATTTTATTGATTTAAAATGAAGTCAGCCATGAATGAGGCTTTGTAGAATTTTCTCACCAGGATCCCTTTCTGGTGTTATTTACGAACACGTACTCTTTGTGAAAGTGTGCTTTCACCATCTGAATGAGGCTGACAGCAAGTTCCCAAACTAGAGCAAACAAGTCGACTGTTCTCAGAACATTTTCTTTGGATTTGTAATGAAACAGATCTACGTTCAAACAGCCAAGTACTACTACCCTAAAACAGAAAACTCTTATTTAAAACTAAAAAGGAAGGTTTTCTTTCTCCAAGTTAAATATGTTCTACTTTTTGACAGACCTCTTTCTCCACTTACCCTAAAAATATTAACCATGCTTTAAAATTATTTTGCAGCTCCTATTTGGAAAATTCAACTATTTTGCTTTTTCATCGTCAAAAACATGTAATGCTTCTATATTTAAAAGTTTCCTCATTATGTAAGCTGTCAAAAGTGAGTAAAAGGAAACTGCTTTAAAAACAGAGACATAATTCTTTGTAAATAAAATCCTTTTATCTTGATTGCAAAAGGTGCTAAAATATTACAAAGCACGAAAATAATTGGAGAAAATATCAGTACTCAGAAAACATGCTTGAAATGTTGCTTATTTCATAATATATTATCCTGTTACATCTGACGTGTAAATAAATATAGGATTCTGTTATGTGTGATTCATAATATTATATTCAGAAGCATCTTTTAATTTTGGTGTCAGTGAACTGTAAGTGTTGTCTGGGTTCTCAATGTTAAATGAACCTCTGATATTTCCTACAAGAAAAAAATCTAAAAATGGAAAAGAATATTATAAAGTGAATATTTTAGTTCTAAGAAGTATATCAGACATTTTCAGAACATCCCATTTCAATTTATTTTTGGCTTATGCAGTGCAGTCTTCAACTAGAGATGAAACAGGGGAAACATGGAAAATCATCTGATTTAAGACATAAAGTAGGAATTATAGCATAGCCAAGGACATTTACACAGGCATACATCATTACTCAAATATGAAAGGACCATTGCATGTTCAATTAAAGACTGTGACTTTTTGGTGTTATGAAATCCTTAAAGCCTAAGTTTGGATTTATTTTTTTGCTTAGTCTTGATATTCAACTTGACATGGCGATGTACCTGAATGACTCCTATTCTTTCTGATTTTTATTGCTCCCAAAACCCTGCCTTGAAAGCAGTGCATAAAAATTCCATAAAGAGATTAGAAATTAAGTTGACAAGCAGAGTTACACTATGTAAACTAAAAATGCTATAAATAATTAAATAAGAAACACAAGCACAAAGTATTTTGTATGTCATATCAATAATTTCTCACTTATTTTTCCATACATTTTCTTGTTTAAAAATATCAACAGACAATAAAAATAAAAAACAAGAGACATAGTTCTAATGAAAATTACTTATATAATCTGAAAGTATCTTATATTTGAGTTAGTTCTTGAAGAAATTTAGTTCCTAGACAACATGGATAAAATCACGAGAAGAAAATATTTCCACTAGAGCCTCTATTGTTTTGTGTAGTTGAACAAAAGAACTATTATAACATACTCTGTTTTGCTGATACCATTTTCTGTTAAAACACGATAAGGGCTGGAGCTGATATCACAGTGGGTATGGTTTTTGTCTTGCATTGGCCGACCCAGGTTCAATTCCTGGCATGCTATATGGTCTCTCAACATGCAGGAGTAATTTCTGAGTGCAGAGCCAGAAGAAAAAAAAAAAATATATATATATATATATATATAATTATCAACTTGAGAAATAAGGATAAATGATTCTATGCATTTGTTTAACAAATTCCAAACAGCAAATAAACTTGATTATTTGTTTTTGTTTGTTTGTTTGTTTTTGGGCCACATCTGGTGACTCAGGGGTTAGTCTTGGCTATGCGCTCAGTAATCACTCCTGGCTCGGAAGACCATATGGGATGCTGGGGATCGAACCCAGGTCCGTCCTGAATTAACAAGGTCCATGGTAAATGCCATACCACTGTGCTATCTTTCTGGCCCCAAACTTAATTATTTCTGAGAAAATACTCTCCATTATCTGAAGCAAAGAATTATTTAAATAAGTATGTCTATTTAAAATAATACCAAGGCATTGTTGTCACCTTTGTGACAGTGTCTTGTCATATCTGCCTAAACTCACCTTTATGCAGTGCATTTTATTTGAAAATACTTTAAAATACTTTAAAATTATTTCCATTTCCAAAAATTGTATCTATCATGTTTTGTTTTCATTCTAAAGCTGTAGTTTGGGCTTTCATCTGGGCACTTATAATTATTTCTGGGCATGTCTGTGATGATTTCCCTACATGAATATTTGCATCTGTTTCTCTTTTTCACTTTGATTTCTTACTGAATGGGGAGATGAATTTTAAAAGTATATTTGTGAGAATAAATCTCTCCCAAGGGTGCATTTTAATATATGTCATGCTTGTGAGGTTTTAATGGACACCTTTGGCTATTCAGAAGGATATTAGGATCATTTTTCACAATGTTACAACCAAAGCTCCAGGATCATTCCATTATTATGGCAGAATAGGGTTGAGTTTTTCTGGTGCACATATTAAGGTCCACGAAAGATCATAACTAGACAAATTAAGTTCATGGAATCCAAAGAAACATCAAATGATTCACAGCTGACTAGGATTATGTTGTGATGTTTCTCAGTATTGGACTAAGTCTATATATCAAACAGACAGTGAAAAAGTGTAAAACTTAGCTAGTTACCCAGATGTTTCTCATGCAACTAGGCAAACATATCAACATAGAATAAAACATCTGGAAGTTCCAAGTTTGATTTATCTGACTTCATGAAAGAAAACATCAGAATGAACAGCTACATTTAAATAACTAAATGAACACATTATTTTAACATGGAAGTTGTCACAAGTTTTGAATAGCCCCACAGACATGGGAAACTAGATGGAATGTTGAAGTTATACTGTCACACAGATGTGCATGGGAGAGAAACAGATCATTTTATTTTATTTTTTAAATTTTGTCTGTAACAAACTTTGTCTTTCTTTGAGCTACCAGCAGCTGGTGTGAAAAATGGGATGAATTAGGTGAAGAATTACTACTACTTTACTACTAGAGTTACCATTTTGTTTGTTGAATTTCTTGAAGACAAGATGGTTAACTGTCTTAGATGTAAAAGTCTATTTGCCCTTCCTTCTTGTTTATGTCTGTGGCTGAACGAACATTTGGCACTTGTGACCCTGGAGTTATGGAGGAATTGTAGTGCCAAGTGTGATGTCTTGTAACTTCCCTTAGTTCTCCTCAGACTCTCATAGTTGGTGGAACTTATGAGTTTCTCTATTCCTCCCCTTTTCTCCTTGATCCCTTTCCAAGCCACACCCTAAACACCTCTCAGTTTCTTACATCATCTTATTTCTGTCTCCAAAAAAAC
>PVKC010033916.1:0-13837 GCA_004027635.1 Crocidura indochinensis | reverse complement strand
TTTTTTTTTTTGTTTTTTTGGTCACACCCGGCAGTGCTCAGGGATTACTCCTGGCTCCATGCTCAGAAATTGCTCCTGGCAGGCACGGGGGAACATATGGGGCACTGGGATTCAAACTGATGACCTTTTGCATGAAAGGCAAACACCTTACCTCCATGCTATGCCCCAGGCCCCGTGATGTATTTTCTTTAAATAAAAAAAATATATAGGGGCCAAAGTGATACCACAAGCAGTAAGGCGTTTGCCTTATATGGCCAACACAGGACAGACCCCAGTTTGAATTCCAGCATCCCATATGATCCAGTGCCTTCCAAGAGCAACTTCGGAGCACAGAGTCAGGAGTAATCCTTGATCACCGCCAGGTGTAACCATCTCCATACCCCCCCTCTCAAATTTAAAAATTATATCACGTGTTCTTTCAATCTTTTTTTGTTGTTGTTTTGTTTTGTTTTGGGGGCCTCATCTGCTGATGCTCACGGGTTACTCAGTGGCTAGGCACTCAGAAATTGCTCCTGGCTTGGGGGACTATATGGGACGTGGGGGAATCGAACCACAGGCCGTACTAGGCTAGCAAGTGCAAGGCAAATGCCCTACAGCTTGCGCCACTGCTCCAGCCCTGCTCTTTCAATTCTATTTAAATTAATGCAATTAGGATATTACTTTTGAAAAGGCTGATGTTAATTTGTTCACATTATGATGTAAGTAGTAGATATTTAGCAGTTAATAATATATTTTTCCATAATAACCACAAATTAGAGTGAAAATGTTCCGATATCCCTGTCTATCTAAGGCCATCCTCCAGCATCATTGAGTACTTAAGTTAAAAAATTGTTAGTGAAAATCTTGGACAATAAGTACAATCTCATACTAAAATATAATTTCTAGATGGTCTACTCCTTCACAAAGTCTACAACTGCCGTTTTATAATCTAAACTTCTTTCCCAAAATCTGTCATTTGTTGTCTTCTACTAGTCTTTGTACTTCATCAGAGTTCACTTTCAAAGTATGGAAGACACTTAGAACTTTCACCTATTTCACCAAGATATATTCACTTATTTCATCATTTTCATACTCTTAGCTATATTAAAATTTGCAGTAAAATAGGTACCATGTGTGCAATACTTTGGATATATATATTTTTCTCACTTTAAAATCCCCTGGGAAAGTTCAAACATTTTTCCAGAACTGTACTAGATATATATGTTTTTAAGTATATTAATATACATATATGTATACATAAGTATGTATTTGTATACATATACATATTTCCATACATATGAAAGTTTCAATAGCTATTATTGATGCAAGGTAGAAATTTAATAGATATTCATGAATTAACAATCCAGTGACGGGACCCGGAGAGATAGCACAGCGGTGTTTGCCTTGCAAGCAGCCGATCCAGAACCAAAGGTGGTTGGTTGGAATCCCGGTGTCCCATATGGTCCCCCGTGCCTGCCAGCAGCAATTTCTGAACAGACAGCCAGGAGTAACCCCTGAGCACAACTGGGAGTGGCCCAAAAACCAAAAGAAAAAAAAAAAACAATCCAGTGACTCCTAATTTTTCCTGGAAAATTAATTTTTTGGCTTTCAGAATGTTTAACTCATTTTTTTTTTTTTGCTTTGTTTTGGGGGGTCACACCCGGCAATACTCAGGGGTTACTTCTGGCTCTATGCTCAGAAATCATTCCTGGCAGGCTTGGGCGACCATATGGGATGTTGGGATTCAAACCACCGACCTTCTGTATGCAAGGCAAACACCTTACTTCTATGCTATCTCTCATTGTTTTATTTTTTTTGTTTTTGCAGCACCAGGCAATGGTTTGGCCTTACCTTTGGTACTACACTTAGCTAGCAAAAATCTCAGGTACAATATGGTGTGCAAAGTATCAAACTAAGTGAGTCATGTGTAAAGTAAATATGCAAGGCAAGTACAAAAGACAATCTCATCTTGGTATCTCCTCTGCACCTCCATGAGTTTTCTGTTGTAGAGTAGTTTTTTTTCTCTAAAACACTTCTGATGATCCAAATATTAGTCTTACTCAAGATACTTGTCTAGCTCAGCCTCTTTTATTATTCTACAAATTTAAAATATGTATACAGAACTCAAGTACTTTTATGGGATCATTATTTTCTAGGTAAAATCAGTCTTCTGTTCCTCATACATCATAATTGTCTTTTGGAAGATGTGAACAAATAAACTTCAATATTTTTTAAACTAAGTCCTGATATGACTAATTTAAATAGAATTTAATTAACTAAATCTATCCCTCCTTCCATCTATTATGACTCATATTTCATCCAAACTTG
This sequence comes from Crocidura indochinensis, assembly GCA_004027635.1. Classification (NCBI taxonomy): domain Eukaryota; kingdom Metazoa; phylum Chordata; class Mammalia; order Eulipotyphla; family Soricidae; genus Crocidura; species Crocidura indochinensis. Next base: position 11,530 of record PVKC010033916.1, on the reverse strand, counting down.
AATTCATCTTTTTATCCATTTTCAATCTCAAATTACTCACTGAATTTTATTGATTTTTTTCATTCTAAATAATTATTTAATTATTTCCTTTTTATAACCATCAATACCATTTTTTAGTTCTATAGTTCCTCTGAGATTTCTGGAGCAACTCCTTAAACTGTCCACTCTACAAACCTTCTTGCCACTTCTAACTGATTTTATATCCAAAGATGTTTTCTAAAACATCCTTCTCAAATGCAAAGCAATCACATTACACAAATACAAATGCTTAAATCATTCTCTAAAATAAATTTTAACTGATTTAATATTTAAATGTTCTTTAACTTGTGCATCTCCAGTTCAATCCAGTTCAATCCTTTTATGATTTTTTAGCTCTATTTGTGCATATCCTCCTCCTATACCATCTTATCCTCTCCTCATTCACTGATGGACTAACTCAACTTCAGATTTTACTTTTCTCATAAATTCCTTACTTATAAGGTCTAGAATATACTCAATACAATTGTAGTAAAGCCTTGTAGATATTTGATTTGCCTTGAAATCTAGAATTGATTTTTTTCTGTAAAGATCTTTGAAACTATTTGAAAATTGTTCTGAAAATATTTTCTTTGATATCTGACAAATGAACATAACAAATAAACTTAGTTGACAAAATCTGTAGAGAAAAAATAGATCCTAAGGAATTTTAGTTTTATCCTGTCTCTTCAGAGTGAATTAAAAATTATCTTTAATTTATTAAATTATAATGCTAAAATCAATACAGACCAGAATATTAATTCTTCCAAAATTGTGAACATTAGAATGGCATCAATCTGATTTATAGTCATTTTAAAGCTGTTGAATCAAAGACAAGATTCTCTTTGCCTAGAAAGCTATTTGCACCTTTATATAAAATCTGTATGAGGCTGTTAATCTGTGTAGAACTCTTCCTTGACACTCTAATTCGTCACTAAAACACTGTGAATAATCTTAATGTGACTTTCTCAACCAAACTATTTTCCAGGCTATTTAACCAACATTGTTTAACCTAGAAAAATGTGAGCACTTAAGTTGAAATTTCCACAAAGAGTATATAGTAAAAAATGTATGAAACATAATTGCTTTATTATGGACAAGGATAAATTATACATTATAACATCAACCGCACTATCAGAATCCAACCTTAACTAATGTATCTCCAACCTTAAGGCAAAAGTAACAATTTTTCTATTCCACAGCAGGGCATAATAGTTCATGTCCTTAAAAGAATTGGTCAGATGGAAATCAAAGTGTACTTACTAAAGAGGAAATATGAGACAAAATTTCTAAGCCTGTTTGAAATGAAGTGATTTTGATTTTGCACCATGAACATGTAAATGTAAAAGAATAGCAAAATGAATACTTTCTTAAGGCATGAATAATTATGTCATTTATTTTCTTAATCACCATCTTTATTGTAATTATATATAATCTATGTTTAAATGGTGCTAAGTAGTCAAACTTAAATATCCAAACCAAAATCAACAACAATAGAATCAAGAGATTTAAACTACAATAAGTTATACACAAAAGGAACCTGTGGAGGTATGTGATACATGCTGGTAACAGTGGCGGAGGGAATTCAACACTGGTAGTGAGAATTGTTCTAATTTATTGTCACTATGTACCTTAACCATATCTGTGAAAGACTTGTAATTCACATTGTTCTCAATAAGTTTGAGGGATGGTTATGATGTACCAAAGTATAAAATAATAGAAGAGATCCAGAGAGATAGGACCATAGCTAAGGCAGTGGCTAACATGCAATCAAATAGTGTTGGAGAACCTATAGGTCAGACGATACTAGATATGGTCCACCAAACCAGGATTAATCCATTAGCACAGAACTTGGAGTAATTCTTGAATTTAGGATGACCCAAAGAACAAAAAAGGAGAAAAAAAGCATTAGAGGCCTAGGTAAGAGGATGAAATAGTGCATGATAGTGAGCTTTGGACATAATAAATTTCTTTTTTATTTTCTTTTTTATTTTTTTTGGGGGGGGAACACCCGATGACGCTCAGGGGTTACTACTGGCTATTTGCTCAGAAGTCGCTCCTGGCAGGCATGGGGGACCATATGGGGAACCGGGGGATCGAACCGCGGTCCGTCCTAGGTTAGCGCAGGGACCTTATCTCCAGCGCCACCGCCCGGCCCCTATAATAAATTTCTAACCTTTGAAATATCCTGAAAGTGAGCAGATAGCTAGAAATTCTGATACATATGAAGAGAACAAGTTAGACTAGAGATAGGCAGTTTTGAATAGTCAAATATCAGGCTAAATGTAAATGATATTGTACAAGTGTATACAGTAGACAGAAGAGTTTAATGCATATTAGATATTACATCACTTGAAGGCTATGTTATTTGTTAAAGAGGAAAGAATTTCAAAGAAGTCTAAAAAGATGAAAATTAATAAGACTTAATTGTCAGTGACAAGACAAATTTGAAGAATATTTATATGTTTTAATGGAAAAGAGCAATCAATAGTATCATCTATCAAAAATTTCAACAGTGATAAGGCTTAAAAAAATGTTTACTAAAATGAGAGAGAATACAGGCTGAGTGTGGCTCCTCAATACATCAAAAAGCCAAACTTATTCTATAAGTTCTTGAAAGTACTTGTCTAACTATGAATGCTTGCCCAGACACCATGAATCTTTTAGAGTAAGGGAATCAGAAATGTTTTTTTAGGGGGCGGGCCCACACCCATTTGATACTAAGGGGTTACTCCTGGCTATGCACTCAGAAATCGCTCCTGGCTTGGGGGGACCATATGAGACACTGGGGGATCAAACCACAGTCCATCCTACACTAGCATTTGCAAGGCAGACATCTTACCTCTAGTGCCACCTCCCCAGCCCCTTGAATCAGAAATTTTATTACAAAATTCCTCCCAGTATGAGAGTGAAATTCCTAGCCCTGATGTATTAAGCCATAGTATTAAGCTATCTTTCTGCTCTATGACCTTCCTGGTTTGAAAGTAATGAACAGTTATACAATATTGCACCATATGGTAATAAGCAACACAGAATTTATGTCATGTGCTACTAATCTCTCCTAGGCATTAGCTCCTGGCAATAGCTATAGGAGTTGTCAAACTGGACAAATGTTCAAGATTTTCTCTTGTGAGATTAAAACCTTTGACCATGAGTTCTTCTTAGAGTTAGTTATTATACTCTGTGATTATATTCTTAGTTATTAAACTCATTGTGCTCAGAGACAAGATTCTCCTCATCTTTGTATGTCTCTTCAACTATCTAAAATAAAAAGTTTTGATCTCTTGTGATTTTCTTTTTTGAAAGAAAAATATGCTGGGGCCCGGGAGATAGCATGGAGGTAAGACACTTGCCTTTCATGCAAAAGGGCATTGGTTCGAATCCCGGTGCCCCATATGGTCCCCTGTGCCTGCCAGGAGCAATTTCTGAGCATGGAGTCAGGAGTAACCCCTGAGCACTGCCGGGTGTGACCCAAAAACAAAAACAAAAAAAAAAAAAGAAAAATATACTAATATAATTAAAGAACCTGATATCTATAATGAAATGCTTGTTGTCACTTTGTCACGCTAAGTCAGTAAGCATGTCCTGGATTAAGGAACAAAAGGCAAATTGTGGCAATAGTACCGGTTGATTTTTAGAAGGCTGAACATAAAGAGAAGAAATAATACAGCAACGCTGACTGTAAGTGACAAACAACACTGAACAATTCCAACATGACCTCTACTTTCTTTATACATTTTCCCTTAAAATCCTTTTTATATTATTCTCTGTTAAACACATTGACATTTCTTTGAAATCTAGTACGTTCTTACTACCCAGTTCTTACTATCTCTGTGGAATCATCTTTTTCTGTAACAGGGTAAAAATGGTATATACTACTTGGAAACTATTTCCTTTGGGAACTATGCTCTTCATCAGAAGAGTATGTGACATAATTTCACTGAAGATATACTTAAATTCTTACATGTAGTTAACTATCTTTAATAAATAAATAAATTTTCCTTAAACACCTTACTCAGCTAAAAATGAAGCATAGCCTAACTTCATAGATAAACATGAAAACTGAGTCAGATAGTGGTTTGAAAGCACTCTTTTCCTGATCACTATAGATCTCAATGATTGTCAGTTGAAATAGAATGTGATTCATCTATGCACATACTCTCTTTTTCTAGTTTCTATGCAGTTACTAAGGTAAAAATGAGTAAGAATGACATAAAATGATGGTGAGAAAATTAAAATTTAAATAGCAATTCAGATTAGCATGAGTCACTAAGATAGTCTTCTAAAATTTATAATTATAATCATCACATTACTATAAAAGGTATATGGGTGTTATTTCAATCAAATATTTTAAAAATAAATATAGACTGAGAGTATATTAATTCAAGTAATAATGTATCACAGCATTTTAGTTGCTAAAATATTAAAAGATTGACTATATAGCAATTCAGATTTTTATACTGAAATAAAATTTTTACTAATTTTAATACAGAGATAAAAACTAAGGTTATAATTATTAATCATAAATTTTAATGTTAGAGATGAGGAAAATATACACAAAAGAATAGAGATATAATTTACTCTCACTCATTGAGTCTGTAAATAATAAAGGGGTAAAGCATAGAGCAGCGCAAAATAATGGCAAAATAAAAATACAAAATATATTTTACAAAAAGATGACTGAAGTATTTTCTAATATATATTTTTACTTATATGAATGTTATAATTTCTGGTATTTCAAACCTGATATAAATTAGAAGCAGATGACATAATAGTGAAAAGAAGCAAGAGAAATGCCTTTTATACTTATGTTTATTTTTTATAATGAATTATTTTTATAATGAAATTAGAAAGTATCCATAACAAAATTAATGATTCCAGGAGAAAAATTTGAGACAATAATAATATATAAATTCTAAAAAAATAAAATTTTACTCTTGATGAATAGCAATGGAATATAAACTTTATATATAAAATATGAAATAGCACATAAGATATGATTGTGCATATAGTTGAACTGAACAACTATCAGAAAGACTATATTCACTGGAACACAGAAGAAATCATAGATACTAAAGTAAGATAAATTTTAGCACACACATATTCTTTGATATTCAAAAATATGACCTTTAAAAATGATAATATGACTGTGACTAGCTTTGCAAACGTTTAGGGATGTAAAATATAAAGTAAAGTAGGTTTTATATCCCTTCCCTGAGTTCTGTCTCTAGCCCTGTTATTTACTGAGTGACTTTGCACTTCAGTTTCCTCAACTTCAGTTTTAGTACATTGCACTATGATAATACAATGGACCAAAACCCAAATTGCCTATTCAAAACAAAGCCCCTATTTTATTTTTGTAGTTCTAGAGGCTGTGTAGTAAAAGATCTAGTTGCCAGTAGCTTCATTCTGTTGAGACCATGATTCCTATTTTACTTAGCTGTAGTCAGTATGTTTTAAGTCACATAAAAATTATGTAAAACTTGTTAGTTCTTTGGTAACTTTATTACTAATTAACTTCTAATTAATGTGAAAAAATGAAAAAAACTATTCTTAGTATTCACATATCTACATCTAAAATGTAGCTTATTTTTGTTGTTGTTGTTGTTGTTATTGTTGTTTTTGTTTTTGGGCCACACCCGGTGACGCTCAGGGATTACTACTGACTATACGCTCTGAAATCTCCTGACTTGGAGGACCATATGGGACACCAGGGGATTGAACCACAGTCCATCCTAGGTCAGCATGTTCAAGGCAAATGCCCTTCCACTTAAGCCACTGCTTTGGCCCCATAAAATGCCATTTAATTTTTATAAAAAAATGCATGACATTTATTTCATGACATTAATGACCTAGATAGTATATAGATAATATTCAGTGTTTTAAGTCCAAAGTTAGGTGAATATACTAGACAAAAGATACAATTTTCCTAAGATTCCCACCCTCTGGTTTACTTAACTTACACAATCCTCTTCCCGAATGTGGGGCATCTACAATCACTGGATTTTTATTGGTCTATTTTGAGTCAGTTAACAATATAAACTGGATGATCATAAGCTAGAGAGAGGCTTCTTTAAAAGTTGATATATTAGAGATATACTCCCTTGTTGTTATTAAATATTAAGAAATTGTCAAATTGTGAGGGAGCCTGTGGGTAGATAGGGACTTGTGATACTGAAAAATTGATAGCTAGGCATACTGCAGGACTCTAAATCATACAGGTGCTAGGAATTATAGTCAACCAAGTACTTCTGAGCCAAGAGTAGTCCAGGCTTCAGGAGAGATTTAACTGGCTCACATCTTGATTTCACCCCTGTGAACTGCTGAACTGAAAGGTCATCTGATCAATATCCAGACTTCTTATCCAAAGAAAGTTTAAATCCTAAATTGTATTGTTTCAAATTAGTCTGTTATTTGTCTCCATAAAAATCTTATACACAGTCAAAAGAGAAAAATTGTATTAATGTCAAAAAGTAAGATCAAAAGACATATGTCAGTTATTATTCACTAGTAACTCAATAATTCAAAAATAATTCTGGAGTAAATTTATTGTTATGAATAAAAACAAAAATTTTGATAGCAATCATAATTTATAATATACATATATTGTTACATATATAATTGTATACTGAAACAAAATAAAATAGCTGTTATGTAATTTTAATAAAATAAAAATAGCTTCTAATTCTAATGAGTTGGTAAACTATACTAATATTAATATATATATTTTAGGAAGAAATAGCATATGTTAGTTAACATGGCTCATTTTTAAATGCAGTTGTTCTAGAGTTAGTTATTTATATATAAAAGAATGCAATAGAAAACAATTAAAGATATGATAATGGTCAGCACAATGTATTTCAGATCTCACTATGACGGTTATTTTAAAACATATGGAAACAGTGATAGAATAGTTTAAAAGTTATTAAACTTCAACATATTATTTCCTGATTTTAAAAATAAGTAATCAAAATTGCATTTTGACAAGAAAATACTAAAACCAAAATATAGTGAATATTAACTATAATTGCAACCATGTTCACATTCAAGCTTAACATCTGTATCTATATATACATATATATGTATGAGAGGTACATTAAAGTTATCCAATTTCTGAATCACCTGAAATGTCATTACTTTTGTTGCAATTGTATAGCCAATAAAATACTAAAAGGAAAAAACATTTTTGGAACCATCTGATATCAAAGTAATAATTTAAATTTAAGAGAGTAGAAAATAGCAGACATGGAGTCTAGTGGACTTCCATATGTGAATAACTGACATCTGAACATACAAAGATCTTGTAAACTATTCCCAATCTATTTTATATTATAATAACTAAGCTAATTTATTTTATTTTGAAAGACGAAATACTATTTTGTTAGAATTAATAAATTAGTCAAACAGTTATAAAGTCTCTTATCTGTAAAAATTAATACTGACATTTACACAAGTGGGTGTATGTTATTTCCTCCTTAAATTAGCATGGCATTTGCTTTTCAGTTACTGATTTCACAGCTTTATTTTATTAACACTATTCATTGCCTGGTCTGGTTGTGCAGCACACCGATGCTCCCTGACGGAGGATTGCTTAGATGCAAGCACATGGAGCACCCTCAGACACCAATGGACTTTTCGACAAGAGCATTCAAGAAATGAAGGGATTAATAACCCTGGGCCAGTCAATCATCAAAGGCTCTTGGAATCTTATCAATAAATAATGCTTCCTACTTTTATATTCTCTGATATGATAGTTCTGCAAGGCAATCCCTAGTCTCTCCAGAAATCTCCATGAATGAAAGACCAGGCATAAAATATATTCTTGGATTAGTTCTCTGGTGGCCATTTCCAATTCTCTTATCCTTAATTCATGGTCCCCTGTATCACATCCAAAATAAATTTCTTTTATAAGGAGTCCTTTCTCTGATGCACTGTTTTACAAAAACTCAGTAAGAGAAGATATATGGGGAGCTGGAGTGGTAATTCAGTTAGTAGATGCTAGCCTCGTATGCAACCATTCTGGGATCCAAACCAGTACATCATATGATCTCTAGATCAATGTTTTTCAACCTTTTTGCGCAAAGGTACACTTTTTCCATGAAAAAAAAAAATCACGAAGCACACCACCATTAGACAATGTTAAAAAAAAAATAAAATAAAAAGTAATTCTCTTGAATAGGAATCAAACACAAAGAAATTATTTTTAATTACTTTATTATGAAATAATAAAGTATTTAAGAATTGTTCCTATTTCTGTGTACTTACTCAGTGCAAAACCTGGGCCTGTTTGGCTGAACACGAAGCTGATACTCCGGCAGGAATCGAAGAAAGACACACACGTAGCTCTTCGTCAACAGCTCTCAGTCTCTCTCTGTCTAGTTTTTATAGTCCGTAACAGGCGCTTTTACTCACAAATAGATCAATTATGCCGAAGCCGCATGTTACAGATGAAATTGGAATTTTTCCCTCGGCACACTAGACAATATCTCACGGCACACTAGAGTGCCGTGGTACAGTGGTTGAAAAAAGCTGCTCTAGAGCCTGCCAGGAGTGATCCCTGAGCACAGAGTCAGGAGTAAGCCTTGACACCTTTGGGTTAAGTAGTAACCAACAACCAAACAAAAATGAGAGAGAGAGAGAGAGAGAGAGAATGAGAGAGAGAGAGAGAATTTACGTGGATAGAAGGAATCATACAACAATTGAACGTGGCCAACAAAGGTTTGAATACCAGCACCACATACAATCCCAAGTACCGTTAAGAGCAATCCCTAAGGACAGTAAAAGGAGTAAGGCATGAGCACAGTTAGGAGTGATCCATGAACCAAATTAGAAAAATAAAAAAGGGGTCAGAGCGATATAATAGGGGGGAGGGCATTTGTCTAGTAAGCAACTAATCCTACTTGAATCTCCAGCATCCCAGATGGTAACCTGAGCATCAACAGGAATGACCCCTTAGCGCAGAGTTAGTAGTAATCCCTGAGCAATGCTGGATGTAACCCCAAACTAATCAAACATAAAGAAACATAAGAGAAATCTATATCAAATATTCAAGATATTAATTTTAGTATATTTAACTATATTTGTTGACATATGTTAATACTTATTTTGTTCTTTAAATTATAAACTAAATTATAAACTTTAAATAGTATGTTTGAACAAGAAATATATAAAAATATATATAGGATATAGATATAGATATTGGTTTTTGGGTCACATCCAGCATTGCTAAGAGGTTACTACTGGCTCTAAGCTCAAAAAATCACCCCTTGCAGGCACAGGGGACCATAAGAGATGCCAGGATTCGAACCATCTACCCTGGATTGGCTGCTTGCAAGGCAAACGACCTACCTCAATGCTATCTCTCTGGCCCCAAGAAATAAGTATATTTGATAGCAATAAATCTTTACCATATCAAAAGCATTCAAATTCTAATTATATTATTTTTGTTGTAGAGTATGGAGAGTTAGCACTTTTAAATTTACTTTTAGAAAAAAATTGATTATTTTATTTATTTATTTATTTATTTTTGGGCTACAGCTAGTGACGCTTAGGGGTTACTCCTGGCTATGTGCTCAGAAATCGCTCCTGACTTGGGTGACCACATAGGACGCCTGAGGATCATACCGTGGTCAGTCCTAGGTTAGTGTGCGCAAGACAAACACCCTACCGCTTACAACACCGCTTGGGCACCCTATTAACATGTCTTTTTGTAGCAAGAGTATTTTTTTTATCAAGATTTCCCAAATTATTTGCCTTCTCTAAATTTGTATTAATATTCTGTGTGTGTGTTTGTTTGTTTGTTTGTTTTTGGGTCACACCCGGCAGCGCTCAGAGTTTCCTCCTGGCTCTATCCTCAGAAATCGCTCCTGGCAGGCTCGGGGCACCAAATGGGATGCAGGGATTCCAACCACCGTGCTATCTCTCCGGTCCCTGTATTAATATTTTTGTCCTACTATTTTCTAAGCTGTTTTGTCTATCATATATCATTCTGCTAATCCAAGTAGAAAATAGCTTTAATTAATATTAATTCATGCCCTTTTGTAAGAAAGATAGCAAAAACAATTACAAAACATCTGGGAAATTCAAAACATAAAAATTTAACAGCGAATGCATGTGACTGTGGAGAATGTGTTTGAGAACAGATTTACTGAATAGATATTATTGAGAAATTAGCATTTGATTTGCCTGTTGAAACTGGAATTTTAAAAAATGGGGAGGGGTTAGAAGGGAAAGTGACAATGAGGAGGGGCAAAATATTTAGGGCCTATTTGCTATATTGTTTTCGGGGCCATTTTCAGGGCTCTCAAAGATACCTCACCCCTGTTTGTGGACACTATATGTTATAGTGTTATCTAATTTAGGCCCTCAAGAATATCAAGCATTGGGGCCGGACAGTGGCGCTGGAGGTAAGGTGCCTGCCTTGCCTGCTCAAGCCTAGGATGGACCGCGGTTCGATTCCCCCGGTTTCCAATATGGTCCCCCAAGCCAGGAGCAACTTCTGAGCACATAGCCAGGAGTAATCCTTGAGCGTCTCCGGGTGTGGCCCAAAAACAAACAAACAAACAAAAAAACAAAACAAAACAATATAAAAATAAAAGAATATCAAGCATGCACTCTATAGAGGAGTCACGTTCTCTCCTTCCCCACTTTTTTTTATGACTCTCATAAAAATATGAGAGAGGAAGACATTGCTTTTAATGAGAACAAAAAAGGTCACAGTAAGAATTCAATTGGAATTCTCTGTGCTAACATACAATAATAAAACCTACAATCAAAGATTTTTATAACAGCAGGGAGAGAAATCATTTGATTTAGTATGAATCACAAGAAAGTTTGTGAGTGAATGTATTGTAAGAGGCTATCAAATAAAGAGGTTTTATGAAAAGATGACAAATTATACAAGAAATTAGGCTATAGGAAATGGAACTTCTTTTATTTTGTTTTGGGGCCACATCCTGCTGTGCTCAGGGTTACTCCTGACTTCTCAGCTATCAGTCCTTTAAGACTGGGTAAGCATTTGTGGTGACTATGATTGAACCCAGGTAAGCCGCATACAAAACCACTGATCCAATTGCTCTATTATCACTCTGGTCTGCAAACAAATATCTTAATATAAGGATTAATATGGTGATTTTACTTGTCTCTTAAATAACTCATACTTTGCATTAACTCATAATGTCCTGTATCAAAGTAGCACAACTCTAAAGTAATATTGCACAAGTAAACATACCCTGGCTTTCAGGATTTTGCTGGATATTTACTTTCACCTTAGTAACTCTAGAATTATATAATTCACAAGATTTTCTTATCTGTCATTTGCTTTATTAACCTGTGCTTTTTTGTGGAAATACTTTTAAACAACGTTTTGTTAATATATGAAATTACTCTGTCTTCCAAAACATATCCCCCAGTATTTATGCCAATATATTAGGAGACAATATATCCTGTCTCCAATATATCCTGGAGACAGGAAAGATAACAAAGGAGTTGCTAAGATTATTTTATTTTCTCCCTC
>PVKC010033915.1:0-13839 GCA_004027635.1 Crocidura indochinensis | reverse complement strand
AGCAATACTCAGGAATCCAGGGAGCTGCCCTTGTGATAATCAGCCAGTAAGGCCTGGCATTTAGTTCTAGGATAAAGGATGCAGTACTTCTCGGGAACAGTGCTCTAGAGCTATGCTGGAGGTGCTTGGGAATCTTCAGGTCTACATCTGCCATGCTCAAGAAGCATGTGGTTCCAGGGATGGAATCTTATGTGTCCCTTGCCCCTATTTTCACTTTTTTGTTTGTTTTTGGGCCACACCCGGTGACGCTCAGGGGTTACTCCTGACTATGCCCTCAGAAATCCTTGCTTGGGGGACCATATTGAACACTGGGGCATCTACGTCTGTCCTAGGCTAGCGATTTTTGCCACTGCTCCAGCCCCTATTTTCACTTCTTTAACATTAACTCTAATCCAGTGTCCTGTATGGATTATAATTAAAAGGAATTTTTTTGTTTAATCTGCAACCTTAATTTTAAAGTATAAATATCATCTTTAAGATAATAGGGTATAATCCTTCATAAATAAATTAAAATTATATCATTATTTTGTACTAAGGTTTTAATAGAAAAGGATTGGATCTCCTTTGGACACAAATTTTCAGATAGGTGAGTAATCATTTATTTGTTTCTTTTTTTTTTTTTATAAAATTGGTAAAATCAGTGCAGTCTGCTTAGATGAACTTAAATATTTGATGAATGATATGAATATTTTTGTACTACTACCTTCATTTCTATTTAGATTTTACTAATTATAAAGTAATATTCCTTTAAAATTTATACTTGAAAAATGTATCTGTATAAATTATTTACAGTGTTTTTGTTTTATTTGGGGGGGAAACAATTGTGTATATGTTTAAATTTAACAATTCATGTGTAATGAATTTTTTCCAGAGACAGTATTAAAAGTTTATACTTTTTTGGGGGGGCTAGGTGTGGCCAATTGGATGGTGACCCAAAGGAAGTCTCACCAGTGTTTACTCAGTTCTTGGAATGTGTGTGGCATTTAACTGAACAGTTTCCACAAGCCTTTGAATTCAGTGAGGAATTTCTTCTTCAAATCCATGAACATATTCATTCTTGCCAATTTGGAAACTTCCTTGGAAATTGTCAGAAGGAAAGAGAAGAACTCAAGTAAGAAAGATGGTTTAGGGACCAGAATGATAGCACAGCGGTAGGGCGTTTGCCTTGCACACAGCTGACCCAGGACAGACCTGGGTTCTATTCCCAGCCTCCCATATTGTCCCCCAAGCCAGGGTCAATTTCTGAGCATATAGCCAGAAGCAACCTCTGAGCGTCACCGGGTGTGACCCAAAAACCAAAAAAAAAAAAAAAAGAAAAAGAAAGATGGTTTAATTGAAGTGGATTTTGTTTTTTGCTTTTCCTTAGCCATGTTCCATGTTCTAACAAAAATTATAGTTGAGTTTAATAAAATAAAAACAATAAGAAATAAGACTAGGGAGCCGGGAGGTGGCGCAGGAGGTAAGGTGCCTGCTGCCTTGCCTGCGCTAGCCTAGGACGGACCACGGTTCGATCCCCCGGTTCCCATATGGTCCCCCGTGCTTGCCAGGAGTGACTTCTGAGCACATAGCCAGGAGTAACCCCTGAGCGTCACTGGGTGTGGCCCAAAAACCAAAAAAAAAAAAAAAAGAAGACTAAATTTAAAATTTTATTATAGTCTATTGTTAGTTCTCCTGAAGCTAAATTCCTTCACATCTTGTGATTAATAGTAAAATTGAATTTCAGAAATTGTTTTGAAATAGAATGTACCTATAGAAAAGTAATAAACCAGAAACAGAGGGAGTCACTCAATCTAGAAGACCCCGGGGAGAGGGTGGAGGATATGGGAGGCAGAATGGGAACGGAGGTGGAGGGAGGACAACTCGGTGATGGGAATTTTCCTGATTCAATGTTTATATGTAACTGGAATATTACTGTGAATGACATGTAAACCACTATGATTAAAATAAAAAAAAAGAAAAGAAAAATATATTTAAGTTGAAGCACAATAAATCTTAAAACTAATCCATCTATATATCCAACTACCAGAACAAAAAATATTTCCAATATACTGGGAAAGCCCCTCCTGTTCTTTCTTATTCTGAATATATCTATCTGTATCTATATATATCAGAAAATCTACTTTATTTAAATGATCTGGCAAATGCTGGTGGTAAAGATTTAAGAACTGTTAGTTTCAAAATAAAATGAAAGCTATTGCATTTCTAAATAGCTGGCTCTATATTTTTAATTGCTTTATTTAAGTTCTATGGTTACAAAATGGTTGATGATTTTTAAGGTTCATTTATGGGACAAGAGAGATAGCACAGCAGTAGGGCATTTGCCTTGCACGCAGAGTGGTTTGGATCCCGGTATTCCATAGGGTCCCCTGAGCCTGCCAGGATCAAATTCTGAGCACAGAGCCAGGAGTAGCCCCTGATCGCTGACAGGTGTGACCCAACAAAACAAAAGAAAACAAAAAGTTTTATTCAGACAATGTACACCACCCTCTCCAGTGCACTTTTCCCATCACCAATCCCTCTCCCACTCCCCCTCTGCTTTTTGACATTGGTTTGCACTATAGTTAATAAAGGAATGCCATACATATCATTTTATCTCCTTTTAACACTCCATATTTTTCCAGAGTGATCAGTTCCAATAATTATTGTCATAGTGGATTCTTCTCCACCCTAATTGCAATCACGACTCTTTGTTGCAAACTTCCTTCCATGGACTGGTCCTCCTGGCCCTCAAGCAAATAGTTCTTTTCTGGGTTTTTTTTTTTTTTTCTTCTTCTTGTTTTAGGGACACATCCAGTGATACTTCCAGGTTTAATTCTAGCTCTGCAGTTAGGAATTACTTTTATATAAGAGGACCGTATAGAATGCTGGGAATCAAACCTGCTTTGGCCTCATACAAGGCAAACATGCTGTGATATTGCTCCATTCCTGAGCAGATGGTCCTTTCGGGATAATATTGCTGTATTGGCTGCAGCATGTTTTCTTCTGCGTAGGGTCGTACATGCATTGTCAAATCAGTCTCTGAAGATAGGAGCTTTTTATTTAATTTTGATACTTAGGCTATCTGGATTTCGGATAAATATATACATATATTTAATTTTATTTAATTTTCATATATAGAATTTCTGGATTTCAAATAAATATATATATTCACGTTGGGCTATTGATTCAGATTTTTTTTTTTTTTTTTTTTTTTTTTTGGTTTTGGGGCCACACCCAGTGACGCTCAGGGGTTACTCCTGGCCATGCGCTCAGAAGTCGCTCCTGGCAGGCACGGGGGACCATATGGGAACCGGGGAATCGAACCGTGGTCCGTCTAGGCTAGCGCAGGCAAGGCAGCAGGCACCTTACCTCCTGCGCCACCTCCCGGCTCCCCAGATTTTTTTTTTATGGTAGTCAATAAAGAGTACTTATATATTCTTTTTGTTTTGTTTTGTTTTTTGGATCATACCCGGCAGCGCTCAGGGGTTACTCCTGGCTCTACTCTCAGAAATAGCTCCTGGCAGGCTCAGAGGACCATAGGGGATGCCGGGATTTGAACCACTGACCTTCTGCATGCTATCTCTCAGGCCCCACTTATAGATTCTTGAACATCCAAATTTATTAGAGAAACTTAACTGGTAGTAATCAATGAGCCACATTGTCTTATTCTTAAGAGTAGACAGAACTTGGCGCTGGAGGTAAGGTGCCTGACTTCCCTGCGCTAGCCTAGGACAGACAGCAGTTCGATCCCCCAGTTTTCCATATGGACCCCTAAGCCAGGAACGGCTTCTGAGCGCATAGCCAGGAGTAAACCCTGAGCGTCACCAGGTGTGGCCCAAAAACCAAAAAAAAAGAGTAGACAGAACTGAAAGCATGCAGAGAATTAGAAAGATATTTGAAGAAAATAATGAGTGAATAACATAATGTGACAAAACAAACCAAAGAATATTAGGATTTTAGCTTTATGCTATAATAATTTGTAGTTTATATCATAAGGTAGAACAAGTAATTTGAAGATACTCTAAGAAAAACTTATCAGTGCTAGAATTTTCTATAGAATTGACAATACAAATAAAGTTTTTTTTAAAAAAAGGGGGTGTCCCAGAGAGATAGCACAGCTGTAGGGCATTTGCCTTCCATGTGGCTGATCAGGAGGAACCTGGTTTGATTCCTGGCATCCTATATGGTCCCCAAGCCTGCCAGGGTCGATTTCTGAGTGCAGAGCCAGGAGTAACCCCTAAGCACTGCTGGATGTGGCCCAATGGCCAATCAGTCAATAAATAAAGTCAAAAAATGGGGGGAGGTGGAGTGATAGTACAGTGGTAGGACATTTGCCTTGCTTGTGGGTGACCTAGGACAGACCTGGGTTCGATCCCCAGTGTTCCATATGGTCCCTCAAGCCAAGAGCAATTTCTTTTTTTATATATATTTTTATTTAAACATCTTGATTACAAATATGATTGTAGTTGGGTTTCAGTCATATAAAAGAACACCCACCATCACCAGTGAAACCTCCCCATCACCAGTGTTCCAAATCTCCCTCTCCCCCCTCCCCCCACCTATATTTGAGACGGGTTTTCTACTTCCTTCGTTCATTCACATTGTTATGTTCTCAGTGTAGTTATTTCTCTAACTACACTCACCACACTTTTTGGTAAGCTTCATATCATGAGCTGGACCTTCCAGCCCTCATCTCTTTTGTTTCTAAAAATTGTTGCAAAAATGTGTTTTATTTTTCTTAAAACTCATAGATGAGGGAGACTATTCTTCATCTGTTTCTCTCCTTTTGACTTATTTCACTCAGCATAATAGATTCCATGTACATCCATATATAGGAAAATTTCATTATTTTATCTTTCCTGATGGCTGAATAATATTCCATTGTGTATATGTACCACAGTTTCTTTAACCATTCATCTGTTGAGGGCATCTTGGTTGTTTCCAGAGTCTGGCTATTGTAAATAGCGCTGCAATGAATATAGGTGTGAGGAAGGGATTTTTGTATTGTATTTTTGTGTTCCTAGGGTATATCCCTAGGAGTGGTATAGCTGGATCATGTAGGAGCTCAATTTCTAGTTTTTGGAGGAATATTCATATCACTTTCCATAAAGGTTGAATTAGACAGCATTCCCCCAGCAGTAAATAAGAGTTCTTTCTCTCCACATCCCCACCAGCACTGCTTATTCTCATTCTTTGTGATGTGCGTCAATCTCTGTGGCGTGAGATGGTACCTCATAGTTGTTTTGATTTGCATCTCTCTGGTGATTAGTGATGTGGAGCATTTTTTTCATGTGCCTTTTGGCCATTTGTATTTCTTTTTTGTCAAATTACCTGTCCATTTTTTTCTCCCCATTTCTTGATGGGATTAGATGTTTTTTTCTTGTAAAGTTCCATCAGTGCCTTGTATGTTTTGGATATTAGCCCCTTATCTGATGGGTATTGGGCGAATAGTTTCTCCCAATCAGTGGGTAGCTCTTGCATCCTGGGCACTATTTCCTTTGAGGTGCAGAAGCTTCTCAGTTTAATATATGCCCATCTGTTTATCTCTACTTCCACTTGTTTGGAGAGTGCTGATTCCTCCTTAAAGATGCCGTTAGTCTCAACGCCGTGGAGTGTTTTACCTACGTGCTATTCTATTTACCTTATGGTTTCAGGTCTGATATCAAGGTCTTTAATCTATTTGGATTTTACTTTTGTACATGGTGTTAGCTGTGAGTCTGAGTTTGCTTTTTTTTGCAAATGTCTAACCAGTTGTGCCAACACCACTTGTTGAAGAGGCTTTCCTTGAAGAGCATTTTCTGAGTGCATAGCCAAGAGCAGCCCCTTATGGTCACCGGGTGTGACCCCCCAAAAAAATTTGGGAATACGGTAATTAAAGCAGATACTTTCTAGTTTTATTTTTTCTAGGAATATACATGTGAGACAATTTAGGGGTTACGGGAAAATAACATTTTCATTTTTCTCCTTATATCTGGTATCAGTAGAAGCATTTAGGCACTTCGGGGATCGGATAGAGATGAGACAGTGCCTATGGTGTAGGGAAATGTTGAAACATGAGGTAGATAACAAAAAAAAAAAGAGAAAAAAGAAACAGGAGGTAGATGTGGTGCTGAAATGTGGTAAGGTGTTATTATAAAACCCTATCAGCACCAGTACTGTAAACCACAGTGCAACAACTTACATATGTTTTGAAAAATAGCCAGGGTGGATGGAAGGCACATGGGGGTTGGTGGGGCTTTGGTGGAGGGAAATGAACACTGGTGAAGGGATTGATATTGAAACATTATATGCCTGAAATCTAATCAAGAATAATTGTAATTTGTGATGACTAAAAAAGAAAAAAAAATCAAAACCTATTCTATGCTTTATTCTTAGATTTACAATGTATGGGCATTTTTTTTTTTTACTATTGAATTTTTTTTACTATTGAATAATGTTCTGAGTTTTCTTTTTGTTTGTTTTTGTTTGTGGGCCATACCCAGTGATGCTCAAGGCTAATTCCTGGTATCACTGAACCTTGTAATGTCCTGATTTTTCATAATTCTCCTTTTTGTATTTACTAATAGTTAAATGTCTCCTTCCTCGTACTGTACACCACTATAACCCAGGTTTAGGATCTAGAGAAATAGCATTAATAGATATTTACATCATTAGTATCATATTTATTCTCTACATTTGAGTATGGTTATATAATAGAGACCAAATTGATAAAATTGTACTAGGTAAGGCAGTTAGTCATCTCTTTTTTTTTTTTGTTTGTTTGTTTTTGCTTCACACCCAGCAGCGCTCAGGGGTCACTGCTGGCTCTATGCTCAGAAATTGCCCCTGGCAGGCACAGGGGACCATATGAGATGCCGGAATTCGAACCACCATCCTTCTGCATGAAAGGCAAAACCTCCATGCTATCTCTCCGGCCCTTGTCAGTCATCTCTTAAGGAAAAGATATACCTGCATTTTGTTTAAGAGACCTGGTTTTGTTACATGTTATGAATTAAAGAAAAAGGAGAATTGAATATAATACACATTCAGAAATGGCAAGGTTAACCTAAAAGCAGAAAAAACTAAACTTTAATTGTCCTTGTTAAACCTGTCACACTAAAAATGAGTATTTAGCATCTTGTTTTTTATTATATTCAGGTTACAGGAGAAGACATTTTCCTTGTGGCCATTTCTTTTGGATAACCAAAAAAAGTACTTAAATCCTCTCTACAATTCCAAATCACAGAAATTTGCAGTGCTGGAACCAAATACAGTATCTTTCAATTTTAAGTAAGTTGATATTATTGAAGTACTTGGTTTATACTATATTTTTCTTAAATACAATTTAATGATACTTTTTGTTATAAAGGTTTTGGAGAAACATGTACCATCAATTTGATCGAACATTGCATCCCAGACAATCTGTATTTAATATAATAATGAATATGAATGAGCAAAATAAAGAATTTGAGAAAGATATTAAAGACTTAGAAATGGTAAGTATTCTAAAGTATCAGATTAAATATATCTAGAACATTAAATCATTTTAAATCCTTGTGCTTTCAGTGTACAAATCAACATATATAGAAGATTCATAGGAATCCATAGCGCTTCAAAATTTGGAGTTGCTCAGAGATTTTTAATTGTTTTTTTCTTTTTTTAATTAAAAAACTTTAATGTAATTAAAAGACATGTGGTTTACAAACATTTACAAATATTGATAGTTGAGTTTTAGGCATATAATATTTGAACACCAATACCACCACTATTGTCAACTCCCATCACCAGTGTTCCTATACTTCATCATTTCCCACCTCCCACCCCATCTCTGATGCCGTGTCTGCCTGTCTTTTTTAAAAGGTTATAATAGACCAAAGACAAAGTGATATTACAACAGGTAGGATACTTGCCTTGCGCATGGCCAACACAGGTTCAATCGCACATCTCCCAAGCCCAATAGAAGTGATTCCTCACTGCAAAGACAAGATTGATAACTGATCACCACTAAGTGTGCCCCCTTCCCAAAAGGGAATAAAAGATATATATATGAGGTTGTTTGGACCACACCCTGTGTTGTTCAGGACAATTGACTCTCTGTTTTGCTCAAGAGTTACTCCTGGTGCTCAGGGGACCACATGTAGTATCAGCACTGAACCATGTTTCAGGCAAGTGCATTATTCGTGGCACTGTGGCTCAGAATTTTATCGCTTTAAATATTATATATATTTCTTTTTTTTTTTGGTTTTTGGGTCATACCCGGCAGTACTCAGGGGTTACTCCTGGCTCCATGCTCAGAAATTGCTCCTGGCAGGCACGGGGGACCATATGGGGCACCGGGATTCGAACCGATGACCTTTTGCATGAAAGGCGAACACCTTACCTCCATGCTATCTCCCGGGCCCCATAAATATTATATCTATATATTTCTTATTTTATTTTTGGTTTGGGGGCCACACCCAGCAGCACTCTGGTTACTTTTGGCTCCGTGCTCAGAAATTGCTCCTGGTAGACTCGGAGGACCATATAGAATGCTGGGGATCTAACCTAGGCTTGTCCTGGGTCACCTGCATGCAAGGCAAATGCCCTACCACTGCGCTATCATTCCACTCCTTTTACATACTATGTTTGCAGACCAAATTATACTCAGCTCTCTGAAAAGGAAGCAATTATTACTTGGATACTGCTGGAAGCAAGAAAAAAAGAGGCAAGCCGAGGATTCATTGTTAATAACAATTAGAATCAATGCAAGGATTTGGAGAGCATGATTTTTATTAAGAATACTCTCAAATTTATATTAAAACACATTTATATTCACCTGATGAATCTTTGTAGGAAAATCATGAAGAAAGCTTCTTAGGTAAAAATCCTTTAGTTAAGTGTGTATTTGTTACATTCTGAATGTAATTCAGAATAATTGTAATTTCTGAATGAATTAATTACAATTGGTAATTGTAATTTCTGAATGAATAGTTCATAACATTTTCTTTTTTTTAATTGCTTTATTTAAGCACTGTGATTACAAAATTGTTCATGATTGAGTTTCAGTTAAACAATGTACTTCACCAGTTACTTTTCCCATCATCGGTGCCCCCAGTTTTCCTCCCACCTTCCCCCTGCCTTCTCTCTCTCTCTCTCTCTCTCTCTCTCTCTCTCTCTCTCTCTCTCTCTCTCTTTTTCTCTTCTCTCCCCTTCTCTCCCCTCCCCTCCTTTTCCCCACTTTTGACACTGCACTATTGTTAATGAAGGGGTACCAAGTATATCATTTATCCTCTTTCAATACCCCATTTTTATTCAGAGTGATCAGATTTAACTATCATTGTCATAGTGGACCTCTCTCTACCCTAACAGTCTCAGCCTTTATCGCAAGCTTCCTGCCATGACATTTCTTTCATTGTCTTTACTTATAACTTCCTTTGTCCCATTTCAAATTGGAAGACTTAATATAAGCTGCATTTAAGTATAAAAACTTAACTAACCTAACAACATTGTAAACAGTGAGGATTTTAAACACATTTTATTTAGTCTGATTTTTGGGGTAAAATTTCAGTTATTCATAAAGAGAATATTTACCAAAGCATGTTATTTTTTAACTAACATACACTTGACCTTAGTGTGTGTAATTAGTAATTTATCTCATTTTTGAATTTACTCTAGAAAATTAAGCAGCATAAAAATAAGCATACAGAGGAAGTTCTCACGAAGGAATTGTTAAATTCTGTTTGTCCTGAATCACCTATCCTCAAGACACCCCTGTGTTTTAAAGAGCAAACCCTGCTACCTGTGAATGATGCTCTTCGAACTATAGAGGGCAGCAATCCAGCAGATAATCGTTACAGTGAATATGCTGAAGAGTTTTCCAAATCAGAACCTGCTGTGGTCAGCCTAGAATATGGTGTGGCAAGAATGACTTGTTAGAATATGGTGTGGCAAGAATGACTTGCTAGATCCATATTTTCTAGCACTGTTTGTAATGTAATAAATGGATTGTGACGATGATCTGATTTATTTGCATGACCAAAAGGAATTTCTCTAATATCAATCTTATAGTTTAACACTAGGTTAAATAGTTGAAGAAAGGACAACAGCTGTATTGGTGAGAGGAATAGTCAAGGAATGGCTTTCTATAAAAGTAATGTCGGTAAATTTTCTCAAAAAATTTTCACTGTATAGTAAATTGACATTTCTGTATGATTTATGTTTATTAGAGCTAAATATGAATCGCTTTCCTATGTACAAATTAATTTTCAGAAAACAAACTTCACATATAGATGATTTATATGGTGTATACATTTAATTATGTAGCTATTACTTTACATATTATGCTTTTTGGTGAGCGCTGTTTAATGTTCAAGTGCCATGAAAAGTATTTCTAAGAAAGCCTTAAGATCTGTTTTTTTTTTATTCCAAAGTTATGAAGACTGGAGTAGGAGTTTTCTTTTTTGTTTTTGTTTGTTTGTTTGTTTGTTTTTGGACCACACCCAGTGACGCTCAGATGTTACTCCTGGCTATGCGCTCAGAAGTCGCTCCGGCAGGCACGGGGGACCATATGGGAACCGGGGGATCGAAACGTGGTCCGTCCTAGGCTAGCGCAGGCAAGGCAGCAGGCACCTTACCTCCTGCGCCACCTTCCGGCTCCCAGGAGTTTTCAATTTTATTATTTTTTTTTGGCCAACTTTGTTCAAATCATAAAGCATTCTCATTATATAGAAGTCGCATGCTTTAGTATTCTTATATGACAGCTGCAGAAACATTCAGTTAAGTTCTTATTTAGCTGATCCTATTTTGTATTCAAAATTAATTAATTGAAGGTTTTATTGTGATCACCATTTAATGCTGCACTTGAATACTTATTATTTACAACTAGGTGATTGGTTTCTTGTCTATGTATAAGCACAATTGACTTTTTAATGTATGATACTGCATTCCATTGATTCTTTATTGTTCACTTTATTCTTCTGGTAACTGTCTGATAAGTTTAAAGACTTAATACTCAAAATGGTGTTAGAAACAATGAATGGAATATACATTTGTATTTTAAAAATTGCTTTGTCTTTTGGGGTCCGGGAGATAGCATGGAGGTAAGGCATTTGCCTTTCATGCAAAAGGTCATCGGTTCGAATCCCGGTGCCCCATATGGTCCCCCGTGCCTGCCAGGAGCAATTTCTGAGCATGGAGCCAGGAGTAACCCCTGAGCACTGCCGGGTGTGACCCAAAAACCACAAAAAAAAAAAAAAAATTGCTTTGTCTTTTAATGAGTTCCTAGAATTTGTTTACCCAAAACTTTTTGGGGTTAAAAAAAAGTAGTACTAATTGCAATTGGTTGCATGGATTTAAAGCAGTAATTTCTATATGGTACATTTCTTTCTTCTTTGTTAATATAGAACAACAAAAATAGAAAGTTAAGAATATTCTAATATAAAGTTAATGTTTAATGAAAGCAATTTAAAGGCTGGAAAGAGTTTGATTTTTCATATTAGACTAACTGTTTATTCTTTGTTCATATCTTTAAATTAAAAACCAAAAGAGCAATAAACAGGTATAATTATATCACCCACTGACTTTAAAATGGAAAATTTAAGTTACATTGGTTCAAACATACTAAGGAATTCAGTATGGGTTCTCAAACTCGCGGCCCGTGGGCCATTTGCGGCCCTCTATACAACATTTTGTGGCCCTGCCCTAGAGGAATCTTTTTTTGTTTTGTTTTGTTTTAGTTGTTTGGGTCACACCCCCCAATGTTCAAGGCTCACTACTGACTTTGCACTCAAGGATCTCCCCGACTTTACCTCCTGCGGCCTACAGCTAAATTGAGTTTGAGACCCCTGGTAGAGTATCTTCTTGCTTATCTTCATTTTATATACATCTCTTAAAATAATTTTGAGCATAAATATCTCCCAAATGGAGAAAATCTATTATGAGACATTGTATAATTCTTTTATTTTTTTCTCATGCTTCTCTGTAACATGACATAGTAGAAAAATACTCCTTTACAAACAATAACAAATGTAGAGTATGTATTTTTCAGTATTTAGGAACTGTGATAGGTAATAGTCATTGTTGATCACAAGGAAAGCTTTTGTGCCTTGTTACTTAACGCAGTTACTGATTGTGATTTTTTTTAATCTTCATGGTAGTTTACTTCCACTATATGGTTTATTGCTCTTCTGAGTCATCACTTTGTGTGCTTACATTTTCCCACTCCTCTTGGACTGAGAAATGTTTAACACTGAAGTGGCCTACAGGGTGTATGTTGGCAAACAAACAAACAAAACCTAAAACACATTGTTTATGTCTTGTAAAATTGGACTTACTTTTGGTGTGTTTGGGAATGTATAGCATGTAAATTATTTCAGTATCATTTAAAATAATCAAATGTTCATGGTCTACTTTGAATTTTTTAAATAAAGTTCTGGGTTGGTTTTTTTTTTTTTTTAGCCCTTTTAACTTAGGTAAACACTCTTGTACATTACATTTAATAGTATAAGCTGGGGGCCAGGCGGTGGTGCTGGAGGTAAGGTGCCTGCCTTACCTGCGCTAACCTAGGACAGATCGCGGTTCGATACCCCGGTTTCCCATATGGTCCCCCAAGCCAGGAGCGACTTCTGAGCGCATAGCCAGGAGTAACTGCTGAGCATCACTGGGTGTGGCCCAAAAACCAAAAAAAAAAAAAAATATATATATATATATATATATATATATATATATAGTATAAGCTATGTGTAGTGCATTTCCAAAAAATAGTGGATAAATATTAACTCATACACAAAGCTATTTTCTAAAATTATAGAATAGGCCTAATGAGTTTTTAGTTTTAGCAAGGAAATGAATAATGTTAAACTTTATTGAGTTCCTGTCACTGGTGTTTATAATTACTGTTTTATTCTCCCTTACCAGCTTGTTGATGGAAGGCAGGGTCTGGTGTCTCTGGATTCAAGATAAAATGTCTTTCCAAAGACAGATCTGGATATAAATATGTGGATGGAGCTCATTGTTAGCGAAGAGCCTAAATTTCTCTGGGGGGTTTTATATCAGAGTAGAGGTAGCTCAGAGAATTGTTAAGTCAGTATAAATGATGGGAAGCCTTTTTAAATTCGTGGGGCCAGGATGATAGCCCAAAGATTTACTATGATGTCTTTTCATGCTGTAGACCTGGATTTATTTTCTAATATCGGCACATTCCCTGAGCACATTCTTAGCAACCCCTGAGTATAGAGTCTACTGTGGCACCATCAGTTGTGGCCCCCAAACCAAAAAAAACTTGGCAATATTAATTCTTGTTATTTAATAGGAAAACAGGGTAATGTGGTTATAGCCAGAGATGCTTTGTTTTGTTTTGGGGCCACACTTAGTGTCATGCAAGGGTTATTCATGCCTTTGCATTCAGGAGTTAATCCTAGTGGACTTAAAGGGACCTCAGTGGATGCCAGGGATTAAACCAGTAGATGCCAGGGATTAAACCTGGTTGACCAATTGCAAGGCAAACATCCTACCCATTGTACTATCACCACAGAACCTCAGAGTGGCTTTTTAAAAAGAAATTGTTAAAATTTAAAGCATTGTGATCTCTAAGGTTATTCACAGTTAAGTTTTAGACATACAAATTTCAGCACCTATCCCACCACCAGTCAGCCTCCCTCCACTAATGTTTCTGAGTTCCTCAACTCAAACAGCCAAGTCTGCCATTATAACTGGCAACTTTTTTGTTTGTTTGTCTTGTTTTGGGGCCACACCTAGTGGCTGTGCGCTTTGAAATTGCTCCTGGTTTGGCAGACCATATGGGAGATTGAACCCAGGTCTGTCTTGGGTCAACCACGTGCAAGGCAAAAGCACTACAGCTGTACTATATAACTAGCTCCTATAACTAGCAACTTTTTAAATGTT
>PVKC010033914.1:0-13863 GCA_004027635.1 Crocidura indochinensis | reverse complement strand
AAAAATATTGTCTCTCCTGAAATCCCACAACACTGAAATTTCTTAGTTGTACTAAGTATTATCTTCTATCTTATTTAACTCTTATACTCCACCGTTTCTAAGTCTCAGAAGATGGGGCCCCATAACTTTTTTGTAACAACTCTGATGACCAGACCAGTACTTGGAACAGAAAAGCCCTGGGAAATTTTTTATTCATTCCATAAATATAGTTCCTATCACACCCATGTTCCCATGTGTCCACAGGCAATCACCAAGCAGACACAAATTATCTCCCATAGACTGTTAACCCCTTACCAATTCTCTCCCAGGCCCAATATACTCACGCCCAGTAAGGTCTGAGGGTTTTTTATTTGTACTCATTTTGCTATAAAGTGTTGCTGAGGTAGAGCCAACTGTCCAAGGCTGGACAGGGGCAAGGTACATAGGGACCCAGGGGAAAAGAAGCCATGGGTCTAGGTGTGGTTTTGGGCCTTTCAGTCGTCTAATAAATAAATGGAGCAATAAATAGATAGGTAAAGGACTGAGGGACAGGCAAAGAAGGCTCAAAGGAATGAGAGCCCACAGGGCCTGGGGAATGAAGGGGTAGAGCTGGAAATGCACCGAGTCTCTTCCCCAATCTTCAACTTAGGACATATGGAGCAAAGATGGTTTCAGCCGGAAGGCATCAAGAAAAGAGAAGACACCCCGCTTTCGAGGGGCTGCCCCAGTACCCCCAACCCCTCCTTTGAGCAAAGGGAGGGGCAGGGGACCTCCTGGAGAGTCCACAGAGCTGGTCCGCTTGAGCCGAAGGCGGGCACGGGCCTGGGCACCCCAGGCCTTGCCTCGAGTTGCAGAGGCCACAAGACACTTCTGGTATTGCACCTAGGGAGAAGGGGAATGTAAGGCTCCAGTTCCTTTCGAAGCTCTGAGAGCTTCTGCAGGAAGGCTTTAGTCTGACATGACAGTCACCACAGCTGCAACACTCCCAGGCAGCTCACTAACAAAGAAAAACTTGACAATTATAGAGGATTTAGGAGGGCTGGATACTGTAATGAAAACTTGCTGGAGCCAGAGGTAGTTCAAAGGGCCAACCACAAGCTTTGTGTGCAGGAGGCCCGGGCTCAATCCCAGCATCACATGGCTTTCCCCCTAAGCACCACCAGATGGGACTTAGAAAGGGAATCCCAAGCACCAAGTTAGGAATAAGCCTACCCCTATATTACTCCAAAACCAGAAGCAAAAGTTTTCTGCCATTTAATTTTTTTTTTTTTTTTTTTTTGGTTTTTGGGCCACACCCAGTGACGCTCAGGGGTTACTCCTGGCTATTCGCTCAGAAGTCGCTCCTGGCAGGCACGGGGGACCATATGGGGAACTGGGGGATCGAACCTCGATCTGTCCTCGGTTAGCGCAGGCACCTTACCTCCAGCGCCACCGCCCGGCCCCATCTGCCATTTAATTTAATCCAGTCACTTCTCAGGTATTATTTGCCTGAGTGCCCATTTCATAAAGAAATTGTTCTCCCAAAAGAGAATACATGACTCATCAATGTCACCCAAAAAATGGTAGAATTTAATTAAAAATAAAAAGGTAGAAGTAATGGGGCCGGTGAAGTGGCGCTAGAGGTAAGGTGTCTGCCTTGCAAGTGCTAGCCAAGGAAGGGCAGCGGTTCGATCTCCCGGCGTCCCATATGGTTCCCCCAAGCCAGGGGCAATTTCTGAGTGCTTAGTCGGGAGCATCAAATGGGTGTGGCCCAAAAAAAAGGTAGAAGTAGGGGCCAGAGAGATAGCATGGAGATAGGGTGTTTGCTTTGCATGCAAGGACGATGGTGGTTTGAATCCCGGTATTCCATGTGGTCCCCTGGGCCTGCTGGGGGCGTTTTCTGAGGGTAGAGCCAGGAGTAGCCCCTGAGCTCTGCCAGATGTGACCCAAAAAGGTAGAAGTAGGGTTCATTCCTAAGAGCTTATGTTCTTTTTTTTTCGTTTTGTTTTGTTTTTTTTGTTTGTTTTTTTTTTGTTTTGTTTTTGGATCACACCCGGCAGTGCTCAGGGGTTACTCCTGGCTCCACGCTCAGAAATTGCTCCTGGCAGGCACGGGGGACCATATGGGGCACCGGGATTCGAACCGATGACCTTTTGCATGAAAGGCAAATGCCTTACCTCCATGCTATCTCCCGGGCCCCGAGCTTATGTTCTTATTATTAAACAGGCTGGGACTGGAACAACAGTGCAGTAGGTAGAGTCCTTGCCTTGCACACTGCCAGTCCAGGTTAGAACCCTAGCATCCCATTGTTCCCAGAAAACTGCCAGGATTAATTCCTGAGTGCAGAGTCAGAGGTAACCCCTGAGTATCACTGGGTGTGACCCAAAAAACAAGTTCAATAACTAAATAAACCTACCACATGCTTACTCCTTGATCTCTTACTGGGATGAACTAATCCTTGGATTCCTTGGTCAAGCAGGACTATAGCTCAAACTCCATTCATCAACAGCCCACATCACTTGATGTGCTCACTTGCTAGCTCCAAATAGATCTTCCCAATACTTCTCTTAGGTCTTCCAATTCTTTTTTTTTTTGTTTTGTTTTGTTTTGTTTTGTTTTGTTTTGGGGCCACTCCCGGCGGTGTTCAGGGGTTACTCCTGGCTATCTGCTCAGAAATCGCTCCTGGCAGGCACGAGGGACCATATGGGGCACCGGGATTCGAACCAACCACCTTAGGCTCTGGATCGGCTGCTTGCGAGGCAAACACCGCTGTGCTATCTCTCTGGGCCCCGTGGTCTTCCAAATCTTTAACCCTTCCTATAAATTCAGCGGACTTTTAATCCTCCTACTTTGACTTCACCCCTATTCAAACCTCTTCAATGGCTCAAAATAAATCAATGTCACCCTAACCCGAGTTCTTCCAAAATCTGGTTTCCCCATTTATTCTGGCCTCACCTCTCACTCCATCCCCTGGACACTCCAGACATGTTATTTTCTTTTTGCCTTTTGGCTTTTATGGGCCACACTCTGAAGTACTCTGTGGCTACTCTCAATCAGGTGTTCTGGGGATCATGACATAGGAATAGAACCCAGTTTCCTGTATGCAAACCATGCACGCCACCTTGTTAAGCAATCTCTCCGGCTCCAGAATATTTTTCTTTCAGATACTCAAGACACTAACCACATTCACAGCTTCACACCTAAGATTCCCTATACTTCTGTCCCACACCCCTTTATTTGACTGAATTTCCTCTTTGGATCTTCAACTAGCTGGTTTTAGTTTGGGAGCCATACTCAGTAGTACTCAGGGATCATTTCTCATGGGGCTGGGCCAGGGAGGAAGGCAGGCAGATGTGAGATGCCAGGGATAGAACCTAGATCAACCATGTAAAAGGAAAGTGCTCTACATGTTATACTATCTCTCCAGTCCTTGAATTTTAATGTTTTTTTAATTGTTGTCCAGGCCACACCCAGGGGTATTATGGAGGCAAAGGCATGCAAGACTAGTGATCTACCACTTGAGCCACACCCCTAGACATGTTATCACCTATTCAGGTAAACTTCCTGAACTTGTCTCCATGGTGCTGGAGTACACACCTTTTTTTGTTTGTTTGTTTTTTGGGCCACACATGGTGATGCTCAGGGGTTACTCCTGGCTATGCACTGAGAAATCATCACTCCTGTCTTGGAGGACCATATGGGATGCCGGGGGATTGAACTGCAGTCAGTCCTAGGCTAACGCATGCAAGGTAGATGCCCTACCACTTGTGCCACTGCTCTGGCCCCCACATTTTCTTTTTTGTTTGTTTTTTTTTTTTGTGTGTGTGCCACCCCCGACACTGCTGCTCAGGGTTTACTCCTGGCTCTGGGTTCAGAAGTCACTCCTGGCAGGCTAGGGAGACCATATGGGATGCTGGGATTGCAACAGGGATCCGTCCTGTGTTGGCCACATGCAAGGCAAATGCCTTACCACTATCGCTCTGTCACCCTTCCCCTCCATTTTTTTTTCACTTTTGGGCCACATCTGGTGCTGGTCAGGGGTTACTCCTGGCTATATGCTCAGAAATCGCTCCGAGCTTAGGGGACCATATGGGATGCCAGGGGATCGAACTGTGGTCTGTCCTGTGTCAGCAGCATGCAAGGCAAACGCCCTATTGCAGCGCCATTGCTCTTGCCCCCACACATCTTCTTTCTGAACCACCCAAATCAATGAACTCCAGGGTCAAGTATACCAAGTTCTTGCTGACACTCATTTCCTGGGTGAATGAGTGATATCATCTTACAAAATGAAATTGTCTTGGGGCCCGGGAGATAGCATGGAGGTGAGGCGTTTGCCTTTCATACAGAAGGTCATCGGTTCGAATCCCGGTGCCCCATATGGTCCCCCGTGCCTGCCAGGAGCAATTTCTGAGCATGGAGCCAGGAGTGACCCCTGAGCACTGCCGGGTGTTACCAAAATGAAATTGTCCTACACTCAAATGCCCACACATGCAAGAATATAAACCATAAGAGACAAAAAAGAATGACAATGGCCATCGCATCCATAGGGCACACCAGTTCCAGTGTGTAAATATAGGCAGGTAGACATAGTATCGGACAGTTATAAGCCCATGTATCCATCACACCCTTAACTCACCATGCAAGCAGCCTGCACCGCCTCTGAAAGTCTCCCTGCGTGGGGCTGGCACCAGAAGGCTACACACTGGAAGCTCTGTCGGCCCAGGTCAGCTATGAGGCCAAATGTGTGTGGGTCGCGGCCAACACCAATAAAGGTCACAAGGCGCACAGGACACTGCCACAGTGGCTCCTCCTCCGAACCAGCCTCGGCCTGCCCACACCAGATTTAGTCACCCAAAGATCAGCACCAACAAGAGCCACTGAGCTTAGCCTACAACCAGCAGTGACCCCTTGGTATTCCCAACCACCTCTCCTGATCCCAGTCTGAGGTACCTGAATAGGATGTGCAGTCATGAGAGAGTCAGATACACTGAACATGGTGGGGACCCAGGTCTCCCGATCTCCTCGTGTGGTGAGGGTACCGATGACTTCGTTCAGCACGTCCATGCCTGAAGGGACATGTACATCATGCTATCTCCCAGATGTAAAGAAGGGACCACAGGTAGTGTCTAGCCCCTTCTCAATGACTTGTAACTCAAGTGTGATGAGAACAGAAAAGATGAGGCTGAGCTTAGAATCCAGAGTTGACTAGGGTGGGACAGTCAGGCCACAGAAGCCCATGGGACTCTCTGCAGAGGGCTGTCCTCCCTGCCCCATGCCTATACATTTAGTGCTCACCCATGGCTTTGGTGACCGGCAGGGTTCCCATGTAGAGTGCCTCATATTTCTGAGCTGTCTGGCTCACTGCATCCAAAAGTTCCACTGAAACACACACAAACGTTTCTTTCTCCCTCTGCTTCTGTCTCTGTCATTCCCTTTCTCATTTCTCCAACCCTCCCAGAGAGCTGGAGAGAGTAAAAGAAAGGCCACAGATGCTCGTCCGGTTCAGGTCTTAGGATCTCTGAGGCCAGGGCACCTCAGAGTCACTGGAGAAGTAATAAATAACCAGGACACCTCCCCTCATCTTGCACCAAAGTAGCCAGTTGACTACAGTTCAGCGGCTTTCTGGCCATACCTTGTCGTGGCAGGTCTTCTGGGGAAATGGGGTCTGGGGAGCAGCAAGAACCACCACTGGCCCCTATTCGCTCAGACAAGATCTAAAACACAGGCACAGGGAGCAGAGAAGTGAGGTGCCACAACTGTCACTACACAAGCCCACTACACCCTGGAATCTTCAGTCCCAGCTCCCTGCCCATGTCCCCTGCCCCATTCATGGCCCTCACCTGGGCACAAAGCCCATGCAGGGCACTGGCAATGGCCTTGGCAGGAACATCACATCGAAACACATGGCACTTGAGCATACAGCTGTCTTTGTCCCCCGCCACAAAAGCGAAGTCTCTGGCAAGGACAGAGATGGAGGGATTGGAACAAGGATAAAGAAGGGCAAAGATGAAGCGGGACAGAGGCTGGTAGGTGCAGGGATCGCGGAGCCTGCAGGACACTGGGAAGGTAGGTAAAGGATAACAGAGGGTCCGGGCTGGGACTCAAGACATCCATTGTCACTCACCTGTCACTGTTCCAGAAGCATGTGGGAGCACAGGACAGAATCAGCCCTGTCTCTCAGACTCTTCCCCCATCCGTCCCTGCTGAACTGGGCCCACCCTCCCCAACCAGGACTAGACCAGGCAGGGGAGGCAGAGTTTGGGTCCATGTCAGGAGATCTGTGTCCAGGGGTTCAAGTACAGGGGATCAGCATCTGTTGGGGGTGGGGGATCACAGGCAACGGTGGGGGGAGGAGCAACTCTCACTTGGTGGAAGGATCCTCACCGGCCCTTGGAGCTGCCCACACCCCACACCCGGATGTGCACCAGAGGCTGACAGTGGATCAGACTGTGGTCCAGGGGGTTCACCAGGCTCATGGCATCTTTCTTCAGGATCATTAGCATATTCTGGCCCTGCCAAGATAGAGATAAGCCAGGCTCATAACTGAAGATAACCGAAGGTGGGGAAAGGCCAATTCAGGGAAAACAATCCCAGAAGGAGCCCTTTACAAACCCCTAGAGAGCCAATCAGCTCACCTCACCCCAGGCCCCATCTGGAGGCTGGGTCCGGCTTCGGGTTTGAGCCAGCTGCTGAATGCAGTTATTGACTGCGATGCTGCTCTTTCCTGGTACTAGATCCTCTTCAGGTACCTCCACCCAGCCCAGAGAACGAACCGCAAAACACTTATTGGGGGGGAAAAGGGAGGAAGAGGACCGTGAATTGAGCAGAATGGATTGCCATAGGTTCAACACATATTAACCCTCCCGTACCTCCTCTCTCATGCTTTATCACAAGTGCTCTGTTCAATCTCTGCCCTGCCCTTCCCCCCATTTCTATCCTTGGACCCAAGTCACTACCTTAGCTCCTGGTTCCATATTCTGGGTGCACGATTCCTCACCATACCAGGTCAGAGGACTACTGGAACAGAGCAGATATGGTAAGAGGTTCTTTTCCTCCAGAGGGAATACTTGGCAAGGCTTAGAATACATGATGGACATAAGATGTAGAATAAGACCCAGATTATAGTGCCCAAAATATACAATCAGCAGGACAGGGTCCAGGACATATTCAATAAATATAAGAAAGTGTGGCTTAGAATTTGAAGGAAAATTCTGAATGTGGAATGCAGAATAAAGGTTGTAAATAGGAACAAGGACTCAAAATGTGGACCAGAAACTCTAAAACACAAACATGAACTCTACACGGATAGTGCCTAGAACAGTCAAATTCTAAAATATGTTCGATCAGCTCTAAGAAGACAGCACAGAACAGCACTTGGAAAGAGAAAAAACTCAAGGGGGGTGTAGCAATAGTGCAGGAGGTAGAGTGCTTGCCTAGCATGCAGATACTAAGGCAAGTGCATGGGACAGAGCCAAGAACAGAAAGAAAATTCCAAACATGGGACAGATTCCAGAATGCGGGCTGTCAAACAGACTGGGTCCAGTTGTCTCTGACAGCCCGGAGACCTCTCCCAAAGCTTTTCATTTTGCCTTTCCTAGTGCTGTTACCTTCGGTCCAGTGAGCTCTCTAGGCTGGAGAAAGATCTCCCCTTGGGGGGCCGAAATTCCCAAATCCCCTCAGTCCTCTGTAGAGAGAAGAAGGGGATCAGTGTAGTAGCAGACATAGGTCCTTAGTCAGACTCAGGCCCCCTCTTCCCTTCCTTCACCTACCGCGCCCGGGTCCTCTGCATCTCCTGGCTCCCAAGTTGGACGCTGCCACTGGGTGCTACCGCTGGGTACGTGCCAATAGTAAGTACCAGCAGCATCGCGAATCTTCCTCCAGCCAGGAGGCAGACCTGTCTCCCCCTCCAGATTCTGGTCTCCCCACAAATCATCTACAGGAGCATGGGATGAGAATAAACACTGGATTGAAGGGGGTTCGGAATAACAAGCGTAATCACCCTCCATCCCGAAGGAGTCAAGCAACTCTTAGGCTGGAGAGGTCCAGTCTCGGGGTCCAGTATCAAGTCACGAGTCACCTCGAGCCGTACCCCGTTCCGGACGCGGAGCCGTGGAGTGGCCTTCCGAGCTCCCTCCTCATCCCCCTCCTTCCCAAGGGGCCCCGGGTGCACACCGTCGCAGTTGACCAGAATGATGGCCAACATGTAATCCTTGCCCAGCATCTCTCTCGGCCGGCCAGCGCTCTCAGCCCAGTTCGACCTCTAAGCGGCGACGCCTAGGAGCCCAGCCTCTCCTCGCCGGAGTCCGCAGGGCAGAAGGGACGGCTTCGAGCGGCGCGAGTAAACAAGCGTCGGGAACCCGACTGGCTGCGAGGTTCCGAGGGAGGCGCCGCGGTAAGAGCGAAACTGACATCACCGCGCAACTATGAGCTCATCGGCGGCACCGGCGAGCGCACGAGTGACGTCACCGCGCCCGAACGACGCGCACGCGCACGAAGCCCGAGACGCCACCGCCGGGTCCCCGGGAGCAGGAGGGCGCTTCCGCCCTTTCTGAAGTTGCCCCGGAAGTACTTCCGCCCTCAGTGAAAATGGCTACAGCGCCTGACACCGAAGAGGCGGACTGCGCCTGCGCCTGCGACTGCGCCTGCGACTGCGCCTGCGCCTGCCCTGGAACTTCGGCGGGGAAGATGGCGGATGACAAGGTGAGTGTGTTGTAGGGAGGGGCCCTGCCGTCGCTCGGGGCACTCGAGTTCGCTTCATTTTACTTGTGGGCTGAGTCGGCCCTGAAGTGGCTCGAGAGCGGAGCTGCCCCTTGTTTCTCCTAGAAACGAACTTTTGCACTTGGTGACTGCCTCACAAGACAGTGTAGTGCATGGCCGACCACATGGGTGAAGGTGGTACTCCAGGGCTCCCTCAGATGATCAGCACGGTCCTCAGCTATTCTCACACCTTCATTCGGACGCTTGGCACTCTCCTCAAGTTCCCGAACCCCGCAGTGTCCCCTCCACCCCCCGGGACGTTCACATCCCTTCAGCCACTCCCTTGCTCCGCCACTGAATTTCATACGAAGGTGAAATCGGAATCTCAGTTCATTCGTTCTCGCTGCCCTTCCCCGCCCCACGGTCCAGCTCGGGATGCATGGCCCTGGAGTTGGGATGGGGACTTCGAAGGGAGCCACTCGGGCAGAAGACAGAATCACTCCCACCTTGTCTGGGGAAGGGAGGGCCTTCGTTCGGGTCATTGCTCACCGGTGGTAAGAAGTTCAACACGGGGCCCGGGCGAGAGCATGGAGGTAAGGCGTTTGCCTCTCATGCAAAAGGTCATCGGTTCGAATCCCGGTGCCCCATATGATCCCCCGTGCCTACCAGGACCAATTTCTGAGCATGGAGCCAGGAGAAACCCCTGAGCACTGCCGGGTGTGACCCAAAAACCAAAAAAAAAGAAAAAATGAAGTTCAACACGTGCACAGTCCAGGGAACTTGTGCTTAGACCTTAGGACCTTAGGACCCTGTGAACAAGTCACTGCTTTTTGTGGTTTATATTGGACCCAAAAATGCTTTCCTCATTGAAAAAAGCTTTTCTCTAGTCGTCTTACCGCTGTCTGATAAAAATTCCTGGCAGTCATAAGACGTTGTTGCTGATCCCACCTTTCTTGCCCTTGTAGGCCCTTGCGTGAATTCTGCCCTTTTCAGTGCCTACCTTTACCTCTCATCTCAAGGAGGTTTTATAGGCTAACATTTCTCAGCCTCTGGTAGATTTGAGCAAGCCATGAGGCTAGAGCCAGTTTTTTCCCTCGTCCTAGGATTCCCTGCCCAAGCTTAAGGACCTGGCATTCCTCAAGAATCAGTTAGAGCACCTGCAGCGGCGCGTGGAAGACGAAGTCAGCAGTGGTGTGGGTCAGGTAAGATGAACCTTCTCGTTGCCCCCCCCCCCATCAACTGTGACTGGATACTGTGCAGTTTTGTTGGCACAGTGGCAAAGATTAGTTCAACAAACAGTTACTAAGGACCCTGTTTACTCTGTGACCCCAAAGAAAAGCTAACCAGAGAATTGACACTTGAACTGGGGTCTTAAATAGAGTTTAACAGGTAAAGAGGGGACAAAGTGGCAAAGTAATGTTCAAGGTAGCGTGTGCAAAGACCAATGGTGAGAAGTAGCCGGATGAAGGTTAGGGGTGAAAGTAGTTTATTGTCGCATCAGTCTTATGGGAGCTTTGCTAAAACAGCTTGGAGAAGTGATCAGGGGATATATTCCTCGGGACATCTCTCTGAACTGTGGCAGTAGGGTTCTGTGACTGGAGCCTTCCGATCCCAGAATCCTAAGATTGTGTGGTCATGACTCCTGGATTCTTTTTCTGCCTTGGTTCCTTGAGAAGGTCTTTGGGAAGACTAGCTTTCTGAAGCAAGCAGGTGGGGGATGCTCAGAATCTAACCTGAATAGTTTCTGAGAAGAGATGGGGAGATACTTGCTCAGAGTTGTCCTATGTTTTCTTCCACAGAATGGCTCGCTCTTGTCCTCTCCATTCCTCAAGGGCTTCCTGGCTGGCTATGTGGTAGCCAAACTGAGAGCCTCTGCTGTATTGGGTTTTGCCGTGGGTACCTGCACTGGCATCTACGCAGCTCAGGCATATGCTGTGCCCAATGTGGAGAAGACATTGAGGGACTATCTGCAGTCACTGCGAAAGGGTCCTGACTAGCTCTGAATCTCATGGAGGAGGCAAGATGAGCAGCTGGGTTCTTCCGGAGGAGGCCTTTCGACTTCACACGCCGTATTTGGCTTCCCTCACTGTCAACCCATTTGCTTATTCCAACTTTCCTACTGCCTTCATCCTTGTCCCTCCTTGCAGAATGTGTCAAGTGCAAGCCAGGATGCTTTCCCTCCCTAATCCATGGGAGTCGCCCCAAGCCTATGGCTTCTAGGACCACCAGTCCTTTTCCAGCTTTGACTGGCATTTGCAGGTGACTGTTCCTTACTGTTCTCTCTGGCAATGTGCCACAGCTCTTCCCTCCTAGGAGCTGACTCCATAACTTGACTTTCTTCCAAACACATTACTTACTGTATTTTCTGCCTCCTTGCTAGCTACACAGACCACCCACAGTCTGGTGTGGGCATGAGTGTAGAGGACGGGGGTAGACCAAGCCTGGGCCGTCACAGGCAGGCCCGCTGGACCTTGATGCTACTCCTGTCCACTACCATGTATGGTGCCCATGCCCCGTTGCTGGCTCTATGCCATGTGGAAGGTCGCGTGCCCTTCCAGCCTTCCTCGGCCGTGCTGCTGACGGAGCTGACCAAGCTACTCCTGTGCTCCTTCTCCCTCCTGATGGGCTGGCAGACGTGGCCACGGGGACCTCCACCCTGGCGCCAGGCTGCCCCCTTTGCACTATCAGCCCTACTCTATGGCGCAAACAACAACCTGGTGATCTATCTGCAGCACTACATGGATCCCAGCACCTACCAGGTGCTGAGCAATCTCAAGATTGGAAGCACAGCCTTGTTCTACTGTCTCTGCCTCCAGCGCCGCCTCTCTGCACGACAGGGCTTAGCCCTGCTGCTGCTTATGGCAGCAGGGGCCTGCTATGCAGCTGGGGGCCTTCAGGACCCTGGCAGCATCCTGCCTAGGTCCACTGAGGCAGGAGCTACCAGCCCCATGCCCCTGCACATCACTCCCCTGGGACTGCTGCTTCTCATCTTGTATTGCCTCATCTCCGGTTTGTCGTCCGTGTATACAGAACTGATCATGAAGCGCCAGCGGCTGCCCTTGGCCCTTCAGAACCTCTTCCTCTACACTTTTGGTGTGCTTCTGAACCTCGGCCTGCACGCAGGCAGCAGTTCAGGCCCAAGCCTCCTGGAGGGTTTTTCAGGCTGGGCAGTGCTCATGGTGCTAAGCCAGGCCGTGAACGGACTGCTCATGTCAGCCATCATGAAGCATGGCAGTAGCATCACACGCCTCTTCGTTGTGTCCTGCTCTTTAGTGGTCAATGCTGTGCTCTCCGCAGCCCTGCTGCGACTGCAGCTCACTGCAGCCTTCTTCCTGGCCACGATGCTCATTGGCCTGGCTGTGCATCTGTACTATGGCAGCCGCTAGCCCCTGATCACTTCTACCCTGACTTCTGACCCTATCATTTAGGCTCCCCTCTCTGCATCAACCCTGTAACAAGTGCCTTGTGAGAAAAACTGGGAATGTGAGAATAATCTGTCTCAAGAGGTGAGGAGGTGAGTGGATGAGGGGGTTCCCTAGTAGAAAAACCCAAAATTGATGGACGGACACACAAACATGTGTTCTGGGGGAGCACAAATACCTGAGAAATGGTCCAACCCTGTTAGATGTAACTCTTGGCGCATCCTGCAGAGATAGAGTTGGGCCATGGGCAGCAGTTGGCACTCCTGGCTTTCTCTGGTTCTATGGTCACCCCAGCAGAGCCACCACCCCTGCCTAGGTCCTGGCTGTTTTAGCCCAACTGTGGTGCATGACTCCCCTAAGGGATCCTCACCCCCACTATCCTGCAGAAAAGCCCGGTTGCCACAGATTTTACATCCCTCACCCAGGCCCCTCTGCCAAGCTCCTCTACTCTTGTGAGCACCTGGAAGACTGCCCCTGCCCCCTCCACAGTGCTGCTCCTCACCCAGCCTTCCAGAATCCCAGAACTCTGGGGCTTGACTCATCTCAGGGATTGTTGCCCCTGGGCTCTGTCTTAAGTCTATACCCCTGACCTCTCTACTCATCCCTGGGTCCCCCTCAAAGCCCACTGCCCTCTGTGGCTCCTAGTAGGTACCATGCTTCCCACTCCGGGACCTGACCCTGCCCAACAGTATCTCAGCTCCCAGCAGCTCTGGGAAACTCCATATAAGTTACCTGGGAGCACATGCAAAGAATTGTGTATAATTCAATCAGTGTCTAATGTGAGAGCAATAAAGTCTTAATAAAGTGTTCCTACCCAGTGTTCCATAATTTTTCAGCTGAATTTCATTCATCTAGTACTCTGAATATCTTAATATTCTTTGAGTCACATAAAGTAGGAGGAAAGACTTCTGGTATTAACAGCAACGTTATTTCAAAGGCTCTATGGAGGTGGCCAGAGAGAGCACAATGGTAAGGTGTTTTCCTTGCACACAGCTGACCCAGGACTGATGGTGATTCAATTCCTCACTTCTAATATGGTCCCCTGTGCCTGCCAGGGGTGATTTCTGCGCACAAAGCCAAGAGTAACCTCTGAGTGTTGCCAGGGTAACCAAAAAAAAAAAAAAAAAAAAAGCCCTAGTTCAGAGCAATAGCACAGCAGTAAGGCATTTGCTTTGCATGCGGCCAACACAGAACAGACCCCGGTTCTAATCCCGTCATCTCATATGGTCCCCCAATCCTACCAGGAGTGACTTCTGAGTTCAGAGCCAGGAGTAACCCCTGAGTGTGCTGGGTGTGACCCAAAAACCAAAAAAGGGAAGAAGGAAAAAAAAAGCCCATGGAGTCAAGAGCATTGTCTGTTTCAGGGGTCCTCAAACTTTTTAAACAGGGGCCCAGTTCACTGTCCCTCAGACCATTGGAGGGCCAGACTATAGTAAAAACAAAAATTACGAACAAATTCCTATGCACACTGCATACATCTTATTTTGATGTGAAGAAACAAAACAGGAACAAATACAATATGTGGCCCACAGGCCACTGGTCTATTTCTTCCTGAAGCACACAGATTTGGAATTTGGAGAGAGAATTGGGTAGAGAAGTACTAAGTTCATCTTACCAAATTATAGACATGGACTTGAAACTCAGAGTGGTTCCTTCCACTGTCATTTCCTCTACTTCCCTTGTTGATATTCCTGCCGACATAGTCCACATGTGAGCCCGGATCCCTTATAGAATATTTACACAGCAGGTAGGGCATTTGTCTTGTACATGCCCAATGTCTCATATG
>PVKC010033913.1:0-13828 GCA_004027635.1 Crocidura indochinensis | reverse complement strand
AACTTCCCTTAAGCTTTACCATGACCACAAATCATTTGACTGGTTTGGTTCTCTCATGACAAATACGAATACTTATATTATATTTGTATATTCATATTTGTACATTTGTATACAATGATTCAGTATATCAGACACAAGTGGGCAAGTTGATAGTACAGTGGATAAGAAGTTGACCAAGCATGTGACTGCCCAGATTGATCTCTGGAACCCAATGAGACCCTTTGAGTATTGTTAGGAATGATTCCTGAGAACAGGTCCTAGAGTTATCCCTGAGCAAACCAGGTTTGACCTCAAAAGAGAAAAAGAGAAAAATAAAGTGTGATCTGTGCTGGAAGAAAGAAGTTGTGCAGAAAAGCAGATGCAAGGGAATGGCTGGGGATAGTTTTCTCACTTAACACCTGTAATTGCAGTAACTGAAATTTAAATGTTATCCTAAGGATTCCAGGATTGTTTCTGCCTAGTGTTGGGAGAGTTGAGATACTCTTTTATGATATATGAGGGAAATTCATTTTTGACAGATCAGATCACAGCACACAGATTTAGGAACAGTTTGGGGGCATTGATGATGGGAATATTGCACTGTTGAAGGGGCGTTCTTTATATGACTGAAACTCTACTACAATCATGTCTGTAATAAAGGTACTTAAATAAAGTATATTTAAAAAAAGATTTGGGAACAACTTTTTGACTTATATACTATAGGTTGGGTCAGTTTTTCTGAGTAAAGGAGAAAAAGTCAGTCTTTATTAAATATTATCCATTCCTTAAATAGTTAATGTTAATAATGTCCTGGGAAATCTTTGCAAATGCCACCTCTTAGCTTGCTCTTTAGATGTAAAGGTTAGTTACCATTACAGGAAGCCTGGTCTCACATTTTAAATTATAACTCTTATTTAAGCAGCTGTAAAATTATATACATAATTCATTGTTTTGCATTAAGGAATAATTCCAAGAGATGAAAGTAACAGACAAAAGAATAAATTTTAAATCAGAAAGAAATGAGATCTGGACATATCTATACTTCATGTAGTATCTCTCTAGCAAGAATCATCTTGCATCTTGATAGTAAAGCACTTGTAAAGATAGTAAAGATTCAGGCATGACTTGGTGTTTAGTGGCTCATTGGTCCATAGAAACAAAACACTATTTAATGCATACTATTGTAAATTAAAAATTAATAAATAGTGTAATATTTACTTGTGAAAACTAATAATCTCATTAATTATTTATCAATGTTTGGAAAATATTTTCAAAGAATATGTATAATATAATCATTTGTAAGTAAATCATAAATCACTGAAATGCTACATTTCATCTCCTGACATTCCCAGGTATCTAACCTTATTGTTTTGACTCTATTCATGTCCAAAGAAACATCTCTAAACTCTATATTCATATCCACATCAATAGTGCTTAATTCTATCTCTGCCCTCACTTGAATAAAATCACGTATTCAGACTTCCTGTTCAAACTAGACTTCAATATAAAATAAGTTCACATTACTAGCATTTAAGTATCAGAATATCGAGGTTTCTGATCTTATTCCAGGGGCCAACAAATTTTTCATAAAATACATTCTTTCATAAACCCACGAAAAATTCTTGTCAGAAAGAACAGTTTTATTTGTATTTGTTAGAATACATTTACAAAAAGATCCTCTTTCCAATGTCAAACAGCTAGTACGTTTTTGAAGTTATTGTCAAATTCCGCTTTGATACTATGTATCATATTTCACAACTCCTTTTCCTAGTAGTATTATTTACATGCTCATAAGATAAATCATATTTAATTTACTGTAAATAACTATGCCCATGAACATAATTATAATATTATGATGGCTATCAGGTAAGAATTTTTTTGAGATAAGCTTTACATGATTCTGTTCAGTCAAGATATACCAAACTGAATTATCTAATCACAATGAAAATAATATTTTTTAATTTTTGTTTTGGGGCCATACCTAATATTGTTCACAGCTTACTCCTGGCTCTGTGATCAAGGATCAAGCCTGGCAGGGCTTGGAACCTGTATATTTGTGTGCAGACTGAACTACGTATGCCTTGTGCAAGGCAAACTCTCTACCCACTGTCCTATAATTCTGACCTACAAAGAATAATATTGTTATCAATAAGGAATATGGAATTAAGGTAAAAGTGATTTGTCATTAGGAAAGTTCAATTCTGTTTACTAGCACCACTTTAGTAATCTATATACTACAAACATAGATTTATGAACTTGCTTCTATTTTTGTCTAAGACATAGATCTTTGCATAAAATTTTTGAATAATAGACTTTCTTTAATCCTTGGTTGGATTCAAAGTTTAGATTTAGCTAGAGAGAAAATTGTTGATATCTCACCCTGGATATTAAGTCTCAGAATTAAATAAGTCAATCTTGTATGAAATGTATTGCATATCCATTTATATGACGATGCAGATTTCTATATACATATATAATATAATACACATGTATTTTTGTCTATTTTCATGATGTTAAATGCTATAAAATCAAGTTTCAGGAAACAGTTTAAAATTAAATTAAAGAAGAATATAATTAAACAATAATTTGATATTATTTTATTATAATTAAGGTAATTTTAATGGTGCTTGGATGTAAACCCAAAAGATGAACAGAAATTAGCCAAGTGAACTAGATGGGAAAATAATTGTCTCTTTCAGTGTCATAAAGGGAACTAAAGAGACTGTGTGCAGAGCATGATGAAATAATTGAGAGAACTTTGTAGAGTCAACGTGTCCAATTTTGGATTTTGGTGTTAAAAGAATGAAATGATATTGTGATTTTTTTTTACTAGAAGGGATCTAGTTTCATCTCCAAAGAACACTGATGTATGCATAGGATTTGAGTCTTAGAGACATAAAAGTAAAAGTATAAATTGAAAGACTGTTCTACTGAATTGGCTCTTGGCAATGTTTTTCTCAATGTAGGAAGCAGCATTGATGTTATAGAAAATTGAAAAGAGCTAGATTATTTTAAGTTACATTGTTACAGGTAAATTATATGTAGGAATGAGTCAAGAATAACATGTAAATTAATTTTTATGATGTCAGAAATAAAACATATAATGTTACAGCCTGCTTGTTCCAGACACTAAGGAAATTCTTAAGATCCCTGGTTGCATGGAGTCAGTGATAGGATAAATTAAAACACACAGAAGTGAAGTTGCATCTTGTCTTGTTACTCTTGTCTCTTTCTCCTGGGTTAGAGTAGGACACATACTAAA
Organism: Crocidura indochinensis; assembly: GCA_004027635.1. Classification (NCBI taxonomy): domain Eukaryota; kingdom Metazoa; phylum Chordata; class Mammalia; order Eulipotyphla; family Soricidae; genus Crocidura; species Crocidura indochinensis. The sequence continues at coordinate 10,587 of PVKC010033913.1, read as the reverse complement.
TTTCTTGTCAAGCCATCATAATTGCGGACACAACTGTTAGTTCTCACAGTGTACCAAACAAAATGCATAGGGCGAACTGCTCAGGGCATACTGCGTGCTTATCTCACTTAAGGGAAGCAAGCCTTCAGCTTCTGTGTTTTTCCAGTAAATTCAGTTCCCAGAGACTGGCTATTGCTTGGCCTTGCTCCAGTGCTAAGCTAGAAATATTAACCCTTAATATGACTACACTTAGGCTAACAGCAAAGCTAATAATTTTGTAATAATGTAAATAAAGAATTGCTTGAGCATACACAACTGCTAGCGACATGATGTTTTACAGAAATCTGAGTGGTCTTTAAGAGGGGCTCATAGAAAGGTCCTGGGATGCTAGTGAAGCTAAGTCTCAAATAATATTTATACACACCCTTGTTAGTTTTCGCATTTACCTAATTGCTTCACGTACAAGCAGCCAAGGTTTCATGAAGACAGTGCTCTCCCTTTTGGGTACAGGAGGTTTCTCGAGCCCAGTGTCTTGGTACCCTCCTTTGGCCATGGCCTCAAGAGTTCCTTATACAGGGATGGCTGTGGAAAATCAGATATGGTTCTATCTATCTGAGTCATATCCCTAGTCCAATTATTAGGTTGTAGAATTGACAGCCAGTACATGTAAGCATCACGTAAGCTTTATTTTTTTCAGTGTTATAAAGGAGATACAGCTTTGCTGAAAACATCCATTGTTCAATGTTGGGATTTCCCAGTATGAGAGTAGACTGTGATTTATCAGAGCATACATATATCAGCAAGTCACTGAAAATATGTAAAATTCGGTACTAAACTATCTAGGATTCAGAGATCAGAAATTTCAAATTAATATTACTAAAAGGATATAAAGGAGACAAAATATTTCTATAATGAAAAATTTGTGTAAAAGTTTCTGTAATTTTGAGCATGAGAATTTCCAAGTTTACCTAGACTTGACAACATAGAATTAATTGACTGCAAGTAATAAGAAGTCAAGTAATTATATCTTAATCAGGAAAGAAATTTTTCTGCTGCATAACAAGGTCAGAGGTGCTCTAAGCTTTAAGACTAGCACAATTAAATGATCATATTTTCTTTCTACACCCCTTGACTATGTCACCTTTGTCCTCAGACGAGACTTCAGGCAGCAATATTTCCATAAATTATACCTAGATACAACTATGTCAAAAGAAAGCAACAATCAGTTGCTTTCAGTTTGTTTATCAGTTGTATAAACACAGAAGAATTGCCAAGATTAGTATAGTACTGAAACTGGCTTATGTAAATTAGGATCTATTCTCTGTAATATTTAATTTTTTTAGTATTTTCATGAATGCTAGAAATACATAGGTTTCCTGAAGAAAAATTAAACAATCTAAATAATGACCAAGAGGAGTCCAAGAAGCATCATAAAAGGCTTCTGATATGAATGTTGCACTGGTGAAGGGGGGTGGGTGTTCTTTACATGACTGAAACCCAACCACAATCATGTTTGTAATCATGGTGTTTAAATAAGATATTAATTAAAAAACAAATATAAATATAAGCCAAGAATTACCTTGATTTGAAATATTCCATTTTACTCATTATTTTTTTGTGAGTGAAGAAATGATTTAAGTTTGTCCTTGTTTTGGAGGGGGGAGCAGAGCAATAGCACAATGGTAGGGCATTTCTTTGCATGCAGCTGACCCAGGACGGACCTGGGTTTAATCCCGGGCCTCCTGTATGGTTCCCTGAGATAGCAGTAAAAATTTCTGAGCATATATCCAGGAGAAATCCCTGAGCATCACCAGGTGTGACCCCTAAACAAAGAAAAAAGTAAAAAAAAAATTTTGTCCTTTTTATTACCTCCTTCTCTCTCCCCAAGAGATTAAAATTTGAGAAAATTGTGACTTATGGAGTTATTGGTACTTGTGTTTTAGGCATATGATATTTTAACATCCTACTACCAGTGCCACCTTCTCTCCACCAATGTTTCAATGCTCCCTTTATTCCCAGAACCCTGCTAACTTAAGAGCACATTTTATAGTTCCATAGTATATTAGATCTAATGTTCCTGGTTTTTATTGTTTTGCTTTGGATATATAATTATACTGCTCTCCCACATCACCATATTATCTTATGTTGTGAGATATTAGAATTTTATATAATATTAATTTGGACACAATCTGACGTCAAATCTGTACATTCTAATTACACAGAACCAAAAGCAGATAAGTCTTTCAGTGTCTCTGAAACAAAAAAATACAACCAAATATTTCCGTTGGAGAGCTCAAGATTACTAAGGCATTTCAGATATTTTTTTAAATAATGATTTTTATTTTGACAAAGTGGATTACATATCTTTCACAGTAATATTTTAGGTACATATTGACATTTAATCAGGGGAATTCTCACCACCAAAGTTGTCCTCCCTTCACCCTTGTTCCCAGCATGCATCCCATATTCCCCTCCATTACCCACCCCCCGGACTGATAGTATAAGTGGTCCCCTGTGTGTCTAGCTTGTTGTAGAGTGGGTATTGATTCTATTGTTGTTGGATTGGGTTTGGTATTTAAGCCCTATCATTTTTATTACTACTTAGTGATTATACAACTGTTTGGTCTTGATGCCCTCCATTGTTTCCCCCTCAAATTAAAAGGCAGAACAAGTTGGTTCAAGTTCTGTGATTCTGTTTGAGGAAAAGAAAAAATTAAAATTGGGATAAAAATCAAACAGGCAAAAAATCGGTGGAGTCCTTCTAGAGGCTATAAATATTAATTTGAGAGAAGAAAGGTAAAAAGGAAGAGAAACACATCAGCAATACAAAAAGAAAAATCAAACAAAATATCCAAAAAATGCACCACAGCAATAAAGACAAACACCACACACTAATCATTGTCCTGAAATAAAAACAAAACAAAGCACAAAAAAAGAAAAACAACAACAGTAATAAAACACCACAAAAAGATTATCTTGTGCTGCTTTTTTTCCTGCTTAGGCACAGTAAATATTGGAGAAAATAGAAGGGAATTCCCTTGGCCTAATAGATACAGGGTTTCTCCGCCCTTGACGTATACTGTCATGGGAATAACTACTGACTCCATACATGTTCATTTACTCACCCCTAGGTCCTTTTGTGGTGTATGGAAAGCTTCTGTTCCATAATGGATGATAAAATCATACCTCTGTGTCTAGAGATTTTGGTATCTGCACATGTCAAAGAATTGAGCCTATGAGGAAGTCTGTCTTTACAGTTCTAGAAGTTCTGTTCCAACACTGTTGTTTTAATCAGTCTTCTGTAGTTGGTGGTCTTGGTTTTTGTACTGATCCTAGGATGAAGCCTAGAATAGTTGCAGTTGTCTCAGTCAGATCTCTGGAGTTAGAGATCTTGGTTGTTGTACAGAGTGTAGGCAATGCCTAGACTAGGGATTTATTTATTAGTCCCAGGATAAGTTCTGCCCAGTCATTGTTATCACCGTTAGTCTTCTGTAGGTAGTGATCTTGGCTTTTGCACATATCAGAGGATGACAAGTCTTCTGACTTCATCCTGTCATTAGATGATGAGGTAAGCAGGTGACAACCTGCTCTTAGCTCAAGATGTTGCCATTTCCTATTGTCAGGATATCATATCAAACCTGGCACATGTTTGGTGTCAGAGAAATATTAAGAATGTCCCAGAGGGAGTTTGGTTCCTGGAGCTATTGTAGACAACTGTGTCGGTTCTATCTGGGATCTAGGGCTCGGGATTGGACGGTTGCTGTCTAAACACCTGGAGTCTAAGTTGGGTCCACATGACATATGTTCAAGGTGGGAGGGTATTGTAAAGAAGTATGAGTTCTTATCCCTAGTAGATAAGAGCTTGATTCTATATTAAAGTTTCCCCCTTTTTAGTATGCCTTTGCAGGAAGAAATGGTGCTATATTATATTGCTGATGCATTTGGGGGTGAGAGTATCGGGTTCCATCCTCTCTGTGCCCTGGTTTTGACCTAGGCTATTATCCCAAGCAAGATATTTTATTGTAGTTTTTTGTACCAAGCAGAACCAGAAGAGGTGAAGTTAAGATAGTGAAGAAAACAGAATCAAGACAAAAATATGCATATATATATGAAAAAATTAAAAAAATTAATTAAAAATAATTAAGGGAACAAAGTGATGCTGACTACCCTACATTTGGGGATAAACAGGTTAAGAAGTAACAAAATATGGGTCCTAAACTTTTAAAGGAAATATATGTTTCCCCATTGTTTTTTGACATTTTCTTGTGGGGTGTGGGATCCAGGGCACATTTTCATCGCACACCCTGGTCTTCTTGAGATTGGAAAAGATTTGCTGCAGAGATGTCTCAGGTAGAGTACTTGTCCTGGGGAACCTTCTGGAGTTGAGTCCATATCCAACAACAGTTTGGGAAAGGTGAGAAGAAGGGCCACACAGCATGAGTCAACAGGGGTGTTGGTTGTAGTTTCTTGCTGGGGACGAGTTGTGGGTCTGAGTTGGTGTCCCTTTGCTTGGGTGCTGGGTAATGGCTTATTGGGTTAGGTGTTTGCTCTTGATACCTAATGGTTTATGAACTGAGGGTAAAGAGCTTTAATACAATGGGATATCAGGTTGGGGTTGAGGGGGTGGAGGGATAGTAGGATTTCTGAAGGGGGAGAGGGGGAATAGTATGTAAGAGAGGATATATGCTCTATAGGCTTAGGTTGTTTACAATTTAGGTTTGACTCTCATAGAGGAGTCCTCTCTCTGTGAGTTCATGCCGACATAGAGACATACAATAGTTAACTTAGCTATAGCTTAAGAAAGAGAGGAGGAGAGAGCAAGAAATAAGAGGAGAACAGAAAAACAGGTAAATATAGTAAAAGTAAGGTAAAGAAGCTAATACATCAACTAAGAGAGAATGAGTCAATGTGTCGAGCTGGGAGGTTTTCTCAACTTCTAGGGATTTCGTTAGTGATGGGGTTGCGCCTTCCTGAAAGAGGGATTCAGGATTAGGTGATGACTGGAGCAATTTAGGATACAAATAGTTTTTGCATCTCGAGTATTAATCAATGTGTTAGTGAAGCCTATCAATGTAGGTGGTTACCCTATCTAGTATTGTCTGCTGCATCTTATGTATCGAATTTCCTTACCTAAAGAGAAAATAACAGTGTGGTTTTTATTTGACCTAGATTGAACTGATGATAATGAGAAATAAAAGGTAGGAGAAGGAAAGGGAGAAAGAAAGAAGTAGTGGGAAAAGAGAAGAAAAAAGAAAGGAGATGTTAATTTGTCTAAACGTGTTCAATGAATAGGTCCTATCTGTGGATCACAGTTGACTTCTTCAGTGGTCTGGCTGGTCACATGCTTCAGGTTCTAATAGAGGTAAAGGATATGTCAAAGTGTTTTTATCAAGATATTTTCATAATGCAAACTGAGTATGGTAATTGGTGTGACTGAGCACTGAGGTGTCAACTTAGGTTATCTGCCCTTTTTATCCAAGGACCCCTGTGGCAGAAAAGCTGAGAGGTTATTTTAAATATAGTAAGATTAAGGCATTAAAAGATATTGCTATGAAACTCTTCCACAGGAGTCACTGTCTTCCCATCATATTCTTTACCTGTGATCCTGTATAAGATCACTAAGACATTATTATAGGCCTTTGTAGTAAAAATCTGATTACATACCTGCTCTCTCTGCGCTGTTGTTTCTGCTGTTGCTGGTTTCTTTATGGAATAATGTGTAGTCAAGGCTTTGTGATGTTCCTCTTCCACTTGTTTTGGACAGTACTCCCCAGTAAGTGTTGACAATTACAGTGATTGGAGTTTCTACCCTGTTAACCCATTGTATTTGTTCAAGGAGTATTACATGTACATATGGTATATCTTCTAGTGCTATCATTAGCATGATAGTGCTATCATTTTGTGTTTATCTTTCATCTTCTGGCTTACTTCATTTAACGTAATATTTTGTAGATTCATCCACGTTGCTGCAAAATCTATGATTGAATCATTTCTAATTGCTATGCAGTATTTCATTGTGTATAAATACCACATCTTCATGATCTAATCATTTGTTGTTGGACATTGAGGTTGGTTCCAAATGTTGGTTATTGTACGGAGTGCTGCAATAAATAGTGGGGTGCACACATACTTTGGGATGACTGTCCTCCTTTAAAGGACCCAGGAGAGAAATTTCTGGGTCATATGGCAGCTCAATTATGAGTTACTGAGCATTCTTCAGACTGTTTTCCATAGGAGTTGGATTAGGGGTCATTCCCACCAGCAGTGGATGAGAGTTCCTTTCATACCACATCCTCACCAACAGAGGATTGTTCCTGTTATTTTTGATGTGATCCATCCTCACTGGTGTAAGGTGGTACCTCATTGCTGTCTTGATTTGTATTTCATTGATGAGTGAATTTAAACATGTTTTTATGTGTCTGTTGGTCATCATTTTTTTTCTTCCTCAGAGAAGTGTCTATTCATTTCTTCTTCCCATTTTTATGGCTTTATTAGGTTTTTGGGGGCTCAGCTTTCTGATTGTTTTGCATATTCTATATATCAGGCCTTTATCTGATGTGTTGAGTGCAAATATTTTTCCCATTCCATTAACTGTCTTCTAGTATTAAGAAGGGTTTCTTTGGCCATGCTGAAACTTTTTAGTTTGATGTAGTCCCATTTGTTTAGGTTTGATGCTAAAGTTCTTGCCATTGGCATTCTATCCTTGAAGACTTTTTAATATATAGGTCTTTTGGTGTTCTGACTATTTTTCCTCAATAAACTTTATAGGTTCAGGTCTGATGTCTAGGTCTTTAATCCATTTTGAGTTGACTTTTGTATAAGGAGTGAGGTATGGAGTGCATTGCCTTCTGATTTCAGCCCTCTTTTGTCACCTAAAGGGTGGGGCTGGGTCCCTTCTCTGGTGTGCAGTTCTAGGTGGGTATGTTGGCTGAAGTTGCTGAGGTTTGGCCCCTCCCACGTCCTCCAGTTGAGCCTGGGTCAAACACCCTCACCTTCTTCCTGCCAGCCAGTACAGTTCCACTCCAAGCCACAATGGTAGAGGGTGCAGTTGTGCCTAAAGCATTTGCCCCCACTCCCCCACCTGGAGTGAGCCTGCACTTCCTTCTTGCTCCTCTAGTCACTGGTCTCCCTGACTCTCTGTCTCCCCATGCAAGCTCCCTCTGGCCTCTCTCCCCTGACTCACGGTTCCCCTAGGTGGGCGGCTCCCTCTTTGCATTTGAGATATTTATGTATTTCAGTGACAAGGCACATTTTTGGGGGGGAGTTTGGGCCACACCCAGTGATGCTCAGGGATTACTCCTGGCTATGCGCTCAGAAGTCGATCCTGGCTTGAGGGACCATATGGGACACCGGGGGATCGAACCACGTCTGTCCTAGGCAAGCAAGGCAAGGCAGGCACCTTACCTCTAGTGCCACCGCCCGGCCCCAACAAGGCACATTTTTATGGGTAGAAATTATTTTTTTAATGCACAAGGCTTTTGATAATTTTTGTTTGTTTGTTTTGGGCCACACCCAGTGGCACTCAGAGGTCACTCCTAGAACTAGTTCTGTGCTCAGAAATCACCCCTGACAGACTCAGGGAACCGGATGAGATGCCAGAGATGGAATCCAGGCTAGTCACAGGTCAGCAAACGCCCAACTTCTGTGTCATTACTCTGGTCCCATTTTTGATAATATTTAAGTGTTTCTAGTCATATGATTTATATTGTCCAGTTTTAAGAATTTCTTCTGGTTTTGGTAGAAATGTTGCAAATTGTTTTAACTACCTGAAACCTAAGAGGTGAAAATAACTAGCAATAAAAATTAAACTAACTGGATAGCGTGGAGGTAGAGCATTTGCCTTTCATGCAGAAGGGCAGTGGTTCGAATACTGGCATCCCCTATGGTCCCCCGAGCCTGCCAAATGAATAATAAATAAAATTATTAACATTTTAGAATGCTCAGTTCTCTTAGTCAATTAACTACAAATAAACGATTTGATCTTTTAAAAATTGACAAAAGGCCTTACTTGATAATGCAATATCACTATAATTACTATTAAATGATTAGTGGATAATTTGAAGTCTCCTCTTGGAAGAACTAAAGAAATTCAATGTAGTGTAGTCAGAATTAAAGGCTTGTTGTTTTGAACTCTTCATTCCTACATGGTTATCTCACTCAAGTTTCACTATCTATCACCAGTCTATTCATGGAAGATAAACTCAAGCAATTAGTCTGTAATAAGCGTTTTATATTTTAAATCATTTCAGAGACATTCCATTCTCTTTTGACAGACAGGATTTCTTGTCTATAATTACCCTGACACAGTGAGGAGTGAAGCAAAGACATTAAGTTCCTGTTACATCTGGATTAAGAAGCTTCATAATAAAGCACTAAATGTTAAAAAAGGGAAAACATGTAGTATGTGGTTATTGATATATTATTAATCTCCTTACTATAAGACTATTTATATAATAACATAATTTCAAAATGATGAACTTGACTATATTTTTGAGTGTTAGATTACCTTAAAATATGTCTCAGGATGCTAGATTTAGGGCATTTGCCTTGCACACAACCAGAGTTTGATACCTAGTACACATATGGTCCTCTGCTCTGCCTGAAGTAATCCCTGAGCACAGAGCCAAGAGCAAACCACAAAAACTGCTGAAGATGGTCCAAAAACAAACAAAAAAATGAGGTTTATACCTTTAAAGAAAAATGACTTTCTCTACAGAAACTTAGAATTGCTCTTTGCTTTTAAGAACTTGAAATAGAAAGTAAGAAAATAATTTTGGTATATGACAAATGTTACAACTTGAACTGAATCGATATTGACAGAATTATAAATATAAAAATATCTGGGCTTGAGAAATAACTCAAGTGGTTGAGCACGGGCTTACCATATGCTTGGGTCTGAGTTTAAATGTTGACACCATATATTGCTGAATATGGACCTGGAGGCCTTGGAGCACTGCTAAGGTTGTCTAGAGACCCCTTAAAATCATTGAATCAAGCAGAACTGCATTCTGGGAACAAGTATCACAGGAGTGAACATTAGGCCTTCTCGTACTGCACAAAGTGGACTTTATTAAAAATACCTTCTTTTATATCAAAGGATACAGTGACAAGTGTATCCTAATTTGAATTAGGATGCAGTACTCTAAAATAGAATTCAGTCTTCTCACCTTTTCCTTTGATAGCTTGAATTAGAAAAATTATTTCATTAGCACTTGGGTGAATGAGCACTAAGGAAATGATCAGATCATTTTAAGAAGTGGGAATAATAGTTATCTCCCTCAGTATATCTTCATAAGCTTATTTTGTTGTTTTTATATTAATTGATTTACTGACAAAGCAAAATAAAAGTAGAGTTTGCCTAGGAAATATTTTTATATCATGCATAATCTGTGCTCTTTTCCTGGATTATACAGTTTAACACAACAAACTGGCTATAAGTAAAATGATTCTTTTTGGGGGAGGGGAATCACACCCGGTAGCCCTCAGGGGTTACTCCTAGCTCTATGCTCAGAAATTGCTCCTGGCAGGCACAGGAGACCATATGGGATGCCGGGATTTGAACCACCGTCCTTCTGTATGCAAAGCAAACTCCTTACCTTGATGCTATCTCTCCGACCCCATAACTTGATTCTTAATTGTCCTGTAGAAACTCTTCCTAAATTTAAATATCTGTTTCCAGCTGTCACCCAATTTTTTGTAAGCTTTTGCTTGATAGGCTAGAGAGAAAGACCAATAGTATTGAATTAGAATGAGCATTTGGGAAAAAAAAAAAGTGATCTGAAAGAGATATAATTGTTTTTTATATGGATCTTCCATTGATAAATTTTATTTTACTTTTTTAAAATCCTTGTTATTTCTCATTTATTAGCAAATAAAATTTGAGTAGAATTTCAACTAACAATGTGACAAAGTTTTGAATTATATAATCCTTATAGGAGGCCATGGAATCTGCAACATTTAGTCAGGTATTTGGCTTACTGCTCAGTTTTATAGTTCAAAACACGCACATACTCACTGAAAATATGTAGAAATTAATTAAAACTGCATTAAAATAAAAGTTTTTAAATTAAAATATTTCAATGTTTAACATCTAACTTTTAATCCTTTATGATAGGAAAATAGACGTAAAAATGTTTTATTGATCTCAAGTACAATGAAGCTAACTTCCAGTGTTCCCTCTATGACATCCAACTTTGACTTGTTTCAGATATTTGTAACCAAAATCTAAAATTACTTAAAACTACAGTAAATTATAGTGAATATCATTTTAAAAGCACTTTAAGCTTGTAATCCGCCAGATTTCTAGTTTCCAGCTCTTTATAAAGTCTTAATTCTCAAATTTTTGGGTAGTTTATATTTACATTAAAAATATTGTAATAGTACATTACAGCTGTGCTTTAAAGTCATTATAGAACAACACTCCTAGGGACCGGGCGGTGGCGCTGGAGATAAGGTGCCTGCGCTAACCTAGGACGGACCTCAGTTCGATCCCCCGGTTCCCCATATGGTCTCCCGTGCCTTCCAGGAGCGACTTCTGAGCGAATAGCCAGGAGTAACCCTTGAGCGTCACTGGGTGTGGCCCTAAAACCAAAAAAAAAAAAAAAAAAA
>PVKC010033912.1:0-13818 GCA_004027635.1 Crocidura indochinensis | reverse complement strand
TGTAGGAGTTTGGTGGGTCTGTTGGTTATCTTGTCTTCTTAAAGTAGACCTTTCAGTTTTTGAGTCTGTAAAGTTTCTGAGCTGCTCTTATTTGTGAAATTGTGTATACTTCCTTCAAACCTGAATGTGGGTATGGCTTGGTGCAGTATTCTTGGTGAAGCATTCATTTCATTGAGTTTTGTCACTATATCCAACCACTGTCTTTGAGCCTTGAGATTTCTTGTGATAAATCTGCTGTAACTCTAATTTCACTAATATTTACTATGCCTATGCAAAAAAAAAAAAAAGGCACAAAACCTTTCCACACCAGATCTCCATTCTTTTTGTAGTTGCTTGTTTTTTATGATGTTTTTCTTCATTTTTCTCTTTCTTCTTTTAAATTGATATGTACAGTCTCTAGAAGGATTCCTCCCAACTTTTATTTTTTTTACTTTTTAAAATTTTTTCCAACAGAAACACAGAATTTGAATCATGTTGTTCTGCCTCATAAACTGAGTGGGGGAAAAGTGGATGCTACCAGGACCAAACAGTCGTATGAACAGGGGTGGAGAGAGGACAACACTGCTGATGGGAATGGCCCTGATTCATTGTCACTATGTACTTAAATATAACTGAAAGATTTGTATCACTTTGGTCACAATAAAAAATTATATATAAGGGGCCGGGCGGTGGCGCTGGAGATAAGGTGCCTGCGTTAACTTAGGACGGACCACGGTTCGATCCCCTGGTTCCCCATATGCCCATGTGCCTGCCAGGAGCAACTTCTGAGCAAATAGCCAGGAGTAACCCCTGAGAGTCACCGGGTGTGGCCCAAAAACCAATATATATATATATATATATATAAATTCTTAAGGATGCTCCTTTGAATATAATTTCCCTATTTGATCTTGCTACTTTCAGTATTCTATACTTATCTATGGTATTTGTCTCTGTGACTAGAAAATTTTCGATTGGGGCCCACAAAAGACTGAATTCCTTAGAAATACATCAGTAGTAATACATAAATGAATGGAATGCCAAAGAAGATGATTAATTACCCTCAACACTGAATGGCACTGCCCTAGTTCCTTCCTATTGCCTAAGTAGGAAGCCACCTGCAATCGATTTTACACATCAATGATAATTGATTTTATAAATCAACTTAGAAGAAAGGATGGGGCATGCACATTGCTAGCCTATGCACATGATATATACACTTGCCTCTTGAGGTGTAGACCTTTCTACTTTAACTTTGGGTTATATACCTGAGCTCTCTCTGCCTTTGGAGAAGCCTGCACTCCCCCTTTTGTACTCTCTCTCTCTTAAATATCCTTTTCCTCCTTTCCTCAGTACCTGTTTTTACTTCACCCCTCATCTCCTGAAATTGTCTTCTGTGAGGGAAAGTGACAGAATGAAAAGGCCTAGGTAAGGTCTAGGACTGACTTGGCTCTTCCTGCAAAAAAGCAATTCTTCACTCCAGTCTAGATTCAAAGCTCTCGAGACAATCTCTGGTGGTGGGTATTAAGTACCCAGTCAGGTAGAACAAATGAATGTCAGGTATATCTTTAAGACTGTCTAGTTGTGCTGGTGGGACTTGGTGTCAGTGCAGTAAAGGACTCGCTACAGGTTTTATCAGTTTATTATCTACCCAGCTACCCCCAAGGTGACAGACATAGTGAGAAAATGGTAGATTCCCTTCTCAGGGCTGCTACCTCTCTCCCACTTCACAGAGTCAACCCAGGCCCCCTCACTAGCCTCACAACCATATTTTTAATACTTTGTTATGATTCCTACCTAAAACCAATTAGTATTTTGCCAGAACTTTAATACTGATGTAATAAACACAAAATAATCTAGTTGTGATTTTTGGATAGACATTGTGAAAAGTCTTGAAGAATTTTCAGGAGCATGACAGAAATAGTCTAAATTGCCTTTAATAGACAATAGAAAAATTAATCTTAACAAGTCCCATGCTAGTATGAACTCAGAAGGAATAAAGAACATTTTGAGAAAAATTAAATTGTCTCAGAATATTTAAGTCATCACAAGGCTGACTGTCAGTAAAAACTTAAAAGTTAAAATTATTTGAATGCAAAAGAAGGGATTCCAAGGCAAAGAGTTTGGTTGAATATTAACCCATAGTTATGTAGATGCCGGAAATTGTTAATAAAGGACCTTGACCTAAAGAGATTTCCAATCAAAAATTTAAATGTTTAGTCTATATTATTTTTTGGCATTGCTTAAAAAATGAGAACAGGCAAATTGGGAGAACAGGTAGGCATAAATAAAGGAACTAAGTTTTATAAATTCTTAGTAGGAAATTTGTTGTCAGGAAAATATGCTCTGAAGAGAAAGAAAGATGACTGGTGTTTTTTCCTTAGCTGGTGCCTGAGAAGAAGCAAAAAAAGTTCACTGAAATCCATCACACAAAGGGTCCTTAAGGGCACTCGTCCTTTGCCCATTTACTCCTTCTCCAGCCTCTGCTGAATTAATAAAAAAGAGGTGTAACTCTCCATGTGTGGTATATCATCTTATCTAATGAAGGCGGTGTGGCACCTTCTCTAAGGAAAGGAACCTCTTGGACTGTCAGGAGACTGAGAGCTTTTAAGAACTTGATGCCAGCGGAGAAACACTGCCTGTTTTGAAAGGAGGAACAGAGATAACTGTAATAGCAGAGAAGAAAAAGGACTGCCAGAATCCCCAAATCCTATAGACAGAACATTAAGTGACTAATCATGCTACATTTCACAAAAAAAGCCTGGATGACTTGATAAAGAAGATAAAGCTTCAAACTAAGGAGTATTCCCAAGTTTTGAGACTTATTTGTTCAGTTGAATTTCCATATAATTGTGACTTTTATTCTTTTTGTCCTATTTTGCCTTATTTCCATACTTAATCTTATTCCATTCTTCTTATTGATTTAAAAAATTAAACACGTGCTGGAGCTGGTGCTAAAATATTATACATCTAAAACTCAACTAGCTATAACTTTTTAGATCATGGTTCTTTAATCAAAATATATAAGTATCATAAACTATTATGCTTTTCAGAGCATTATATTGGAGCATAGAACCCATTTCTTGAATCATATAGATTTACATATGGCTAATATTATGGCTGTTTATAATTCTAATTGATCTGTGATTTGTATTATGAGATTTTTCACTTTTCATTTGTTGAAAGTATATGATTTGGTGGTATTTTTTAGTTTTACTTTAAGCACATTTTTAATTAAATGTTGAGTCATTATTATTTAAAAGGTCATAATTGAGTTTCAAGAGTACAAAGTTTTAGCACCAGTCCCACCACCAGTATTGACTTTTCTCCACCAATTGAAGACATGAGCATTAGATAAGTAGATGGAATAAATTTAACTTACTCACATCAATGTGGAAGTCTATTATTCACTCTCTTGAGGCCTTAATTAAAAGAACAAAAAGACAGAATAAAAATTAAATTCTTAAGTAACTTACGAGAACTGCAGGATGTGGCCCCCAAACAAAACCTAGCTATTCTTTTTTTTTAAAAATGAATCACTGTGGATTACAAAATCACAAAGATATTTATGACTGAGTTTTAGACATGCATTAATTGTTACTTTCACCAGTGTCCTATGACTTTCACCAATGTCCCGTTTCCCTTCCATCCACCAACCTACCAGGCACTTTTCCCCTCTGCCATTGTCCTACTGTTTCTTTCTCTAATTTATGGCACCATGTACCCTCCTAACCCCTAACCAATGGCATGCTTCTTATTAGAGACCAGTTCTGTTCTTTGTTTCTATTGCCATTGGCATTTGCTATTCTCTGATGAAGTATCTTTACATGACATAGATCATTCTGAATGTTTCCCTCCCTCTGGCTGATTTCACGCAAAATGATATTCTTCAGATCCATCCACATATTAGCAAATTGGGTGGCTTCATATTTGTTTAGAGTTAACTAGTATTCCACTATGTATATGTACTATAGTTTCTTTATCCAGATATCTGTTGATGGGTATTTGGGTTGTTTACATATTGTGGCTACTGCATATCAAAATACAATGAACAGGGGCCCGGGAGATAGCATGAAGGTAAGGCGTTTGCCTTTCATGCAAAAGGTCATCGGTTCGAATCCTGGTGCCCCATATGGTTCCCTGTGCCTGCCAGGAGCAATTTCTGAGCATGGAGCCAGGAGTAACCCCTGAGCACTGCCGGGTGTGACCCAAAAACCAAAAAAAAAAAAAAAAAAAAAAAAAAAAAAAAAAAAAAAAAAAAAAAAAACCAAAAAAATAATACAATGAACATAGGAATATGCATCTTTTCTGAACTTTTTGACCATTGGGGAAGATGATCATTTTAACAATGTTAATCCTCCCAATCTATGAGCAAAAGATATGCTTCCATTGCTTCAAATTATCTTTAATTTTTTTAAAGTGTTTAGCAGTTTTCCTTGATTAGGTCTTTCATCTCTTTAGTTAGAATTACTCCCTCTTACTTGATTTCTCCAAGGCACAATTCTGAGAGGTATTTTAAAAATACAACCTTTTCTTTTTATTTTTTTGGTTTTTGGGGCACACCCGGCAGAGTTAAGGGGCTACTCCTGGCTCTACAATCAGAAATCGCCCTGGCAGGCACGAGGGACCCAATGGGATGCCAGGATTCGAACCACCATTCTTCCGCATGAAAGGCAAACACTTTACCTCTATGCTATCTCGCTGGTCCCACATCTTTTTCTTTTATAATTTCATTATTTGCAGATAGAAAAGTCAGGGACTTTTGTACATTAATTTTATGGCCTATAGTTAATTTTCTACTATTCAAATATATTGTTTCTTAGACTTTTTAAAATCTAAAAAACGATCTTTCTAGATACAGAATCATGTTACCTGCAAATATTGTGTATTTGATACGAATGTTCTTGCCTAATTTTTATGGAAAGTACTTTGAATATTATATCACAAAGAAGTAGAGAAGAAGCTGCCTTGTCCTGTGCCTGATCTAAGGATAAAGATTCTAATTTTACCATTGAGTATAATATCTGCTATATACTTGTGATAAATAGCTTTGATTCTGTTAATAAAGTTTCATCAATTTCATTTTATTGAGAAGTTTCATCATGCATCTATATTGGATTTTATCAAACAATTCCTCTTCATATATTGATATAATGCTCGGATACTTATATTATCTTGTGTTGATATCATTCATTATGTTAATTTATTTGCATATGTTTAACCTGGGATGCATACCTGAGATGAATCCCATTTGGTCAAGGTGCATCTACTTTTTGATGAATGGTTGGATTTGACTTTTTAATGTCTTATTGAAGATCTTTGCTTCTTTCTATATTTATCAGTGATATTAGTCTGTGTTTCTCCTTTTTATGTGTGTTTTTTTATGTCTTTGTTATCAGGATAATATTTGCTCCATAGAGTATTTATTTCTTTAATTCCATGACATAGATTGAAATAGTTTGGCAGCAAGTCTTTAAAGTTTAGAACAAATAACTAGTGTACATGTCTCTGCTTAGGCTCTTTCTGAAGAAGAGCCTTTTGATAACTATTTTAATTTCCTCAATATTGATAGATCTCTTCAAGAATTCCAAATCATCTTGGTCCAAGAGTGGGAGTCCAAGGCTTATGAGTCTTGGTTTAAATTTAGGAATACAAGACTTCTCTCTAACACCAATCAGAAAGGTCAAGTCAAAATGGATTAAATATATTAATCTCAGAACTGAAACCATAAGGTACACAGAAGAAAACATAGGAAAAACACTCCATGACATTGAGACTAAAGGCATCTTCAAGGAGGAAACACCACTAGCCAAACAAGTGGAAACAAAAATAAACAAATGTGAGTACATTAAACCGAAAGGCTTCTGCATCTTAAAGAAAAAAAGTGATAGGATACAAAGGTCACCTACAGAATGGATAAATTATTCACCCAATGCCCAACAGATAAGGGGTTAATATCTAAGATATAGGGGCCAGAGCAGTGGTGCAAGCGGTAAGGCATCTGCCTTGCCTGCACCAGAATCCCTTGGCATCCCATATGGTCCGCCAAGCCAGAAGAGATTTCTGAGGACATAGCCAGAAGAAACCCCTTAGCATCACCGGGTGTGGCTCAAAAACCAAAAAACAAAAACTAAGATACATAAGATATTGGCAGAACTGAACAAGAAAAACATTCTATAAAATGGAGAGAATAAGTGAATAAATATCTCTTAAAAGAAAAAAAACAGATGACCAAAAGACCCATATAAAATGCTCCATATAACTAATTATCAGGGAGATACAAATAAAAACAACTATGAGGTATATTCTCACACCACAAAGAATGGCACAAATCACAGAAAACAAGAACAATCAGTGCTGGTGTGGATGTGGGGAGAAAGGGGCTTTCATTTACTGCTAGTGGGAATGTCTTCTAGTCCAGCCTTTCTGGAAAAACAATATGGATATTTGAAAAAAACAGGAAATTGATCTTCCTTATGATGCAACAATGCCAATCCTAGGGATATATCCTAGGAATAAAAGTACACAAGTGCACTGATTTTGTCCTGACCTACTGTTACTCTGCTTGTGAGGCCTTCCACTGAGATTTTCATTTCCCTATCAATATCTCTTGCATTTCTGCTTGTGAGTTCTCATTTCTACTTTTATAACCTCTTGTCTTTTTATTGGTTGTGTGTTTCATTGTTTTTTGTTTGTTTGTTTGTTTGTTTGTTTTCTGAGCTCCTTTTAAACATCCTCAACATTTTCTCTTCAAAGTTCTTATCAGTTAGCTCATATACCTGGTTATTACTAGTTAAATCTTCAGGCTGCCATCTTATTTCACTAATTGTGATTAGATACGGGGTTGCTTTCCCATTCTGACTTTTGCAATATGGAAGTTTTTTTTTTTGTTTGTTTGTTTTTTTTTTGTGTGTGTGGGGGGGTAGATAATAGGAGTTAGAATGTCAGTGTATCTTCCCTAAGAGATATGATGGAGTAAAGCAATGTGCCAGTTGTTTGGGCATGTGGAGAAGGTACTGATTTTGGGGTAAAATGGTGTTGTTAATTCTCAGGTTTTGAGTTCAGCGTCCTAGCTTTGACTTCATGGGACCAAGAACTAGACTGGCCACTCGCCTAAAGTAGGCCTTCCTGGATCTTTAGTGAGCTTTGCTTGGATGGTTGGGCCACTCAGGGTTGTAATGACCTGGGAGAAACATGGCACAGTTCTAATTTCAAACTGCCTAAGTTTTAATTTGTAGGGGTATTCTCTTTCTTCTTTTTCCCTTTGTAGTAAAATAAATTCTTTAATTGAATAATTTGAAATACACAGTTACAACGTTGTTAATGGCTGAATTTTAGTTGTACATTGTCTTACACCCATTTCTTCAACAGAGCATTTATCACTCATTTCTCCTGCCTGCTTCTACAGCAGATATTTAAATTTTTTTTCTTTGTTCTTTTTTTCCTTTTAAATACTGTGGGTTGCAATCATTTACTAAAGAGCTGGTATGTGATTTTCTGCTTTGTATACTAATGATCATATAGCATAGTCCTTAAAACTTATACTCTACTATATCACCAGTTTTCCTAACTCTCAACATAGGGAAGTTGATATGATGGGATGTCTAATTGTATATAACTATAGGGATAAAATACAATAAGAAATATTCCCATATGCCTGTATATATATATATTTACACAATTCAGACAAATATACATATCTTGGTCATTCTTATAATAAGCCTTCAACTTGAATGCATTTGCCCTGCCTCCCTACCAGACATCTAATTAATTTTTTAGACACTCAATTCTCTGGAAATTGCAAGAATTTTAGGTTTTGTGTGACAATATGTGAGAACAAAGACCAAATAATTTTTATTATTACAAAATTACATCATCTAGAAGATAAAAAAAGGCTAAGATTAATACTTTAGCCTATAGTTTCCAGAGGGAACGCAATCCTCTAATATCTTGGTTTGAGCCCATTGGAACCCATTTCATACTTTCAGTGCCCAGAACTATGAGCCAATTTGTGTCATTTATTAATAATAAGACTTATGATTATTTGATACAGTGGCATTAAATGAAATAGAGATGAAAGAAAAGATAATTTCTGAGCAGTCATCTAGAATTTTGAAAATAATATCAGAGGCTTAACAACAATAGAGCAAAAAAAATTTCCTTAGCACAGTGCCTTTTAGGAAGGCAGGAAACTATCTCCTATATGTTTCAGTGCTTTTTCTGCCTACCATAAAACCTCAGTATTAGTCATCATTGTTCAAAAAAGGTCAAAATCATAACAGAGAACCTTATATTCCTATATTCCTAGCCATAGGTCTTCCAATCTGATCAGCTCTTTGTAAACTTTGCCCCTAACATTTCCCAATTTTTCATACATTTCTTATGTAATACAAATAATCATATAAATATGACGTGTAACTATTTTTTCCACACTATTCTTTCCAGAATTATGACAATATGAACAAGTATTTGAAATTCAATCATGTCTGAACTTATCTTTTTTGTTCCCTTGGAGTTCATATTTGTGGTTAAGTTCTTTTTGGCAATAAATATTTTAATATTACAATTATAAAACATTGTATATTTTTGCTTCTATTTTTTATTATTTTGCATTGTTTTTCAAAATAAATTTAAAAATTCCCATTTTCCCCTTATTTTTTGCCTATCATCCTTGCTGAGTGGCCATGCTAATCTTCTCTGTTGCTCCAATTTTTGTATATATGCTGCCGAAGCAGCACATTTTTTCTTATTTTTTGAGCCACATTCAGGTGGTGCTCAGGACTTACTCATGGCTCTGTGCTTAAGTCCTAGCAGACTCAAAGAACCATTTGGGATGTCAAGGATAGACTACAAGTAGGACATGTTCAAGACAAATGCCATACCCACTGATTTTCACTCCATTCCTTTAAATATTCTTAATGTAACATTGAACAGTTATAGAAACTGGAACTTACTTGTTTTTCAATCTTTAATTTCTTGTGGATATTTTACTGATGCTCTTCCTCAATTCAAGTTCTAAAGTTTCTCAGAGTGGCATATCACCCTCATTCTATTTCTAACATATTGTCCTCATACTAAAAGTAGTTTACTCAGTTACATTGCATTTATTCTAGGGAAAATCTTCTATTATTACTAAAATAAGTCTCTCATTTCTATTCAATTTTCTGCCCTATGAATTTCCTTAGAGATTACTTGTAATAATTAAATATTTGACTACTTGATTGTTTATCTCCTCTATTTATTACACATACTTTATACCTATCTGCTCTTTTATTTTCAGCAGTTAGAATAGTATCTGGCACAAAAAGTATTCAATAAGTTCAGATCACATATACTTTTGTCTTCTGTGAATGGAAATTTAAGTCTGTATGTCCCAATCTTAGTTATGACATTTATTACTAACAAATCATGCTTTAGATTAGTTTTCATATGAAGGTCTCTTATTTCTCTGTTGTCTCATCTTAATAATACATTACTCTAATCACTATGCAAAGCTTTCTCTTTACAATTATAATTCAAACTGCCAGAATAAGATTTTATAGAGGCAAAATGCCCTGATAAGTTTCACCCAGCTCATATGGATTTAAGATGCATGACTAATGTCATTTTTTTCTCTCTACTAATACATTTATTTTCTATAGTCTCATGATACATAGATAAGACTTTTCTCTCCATTTTAAAATCATTTATATAATCTTTAATTCAGCAATGAAACAAATAATATTTTAATTTTCTCGTGTGGTCACCTTTTATTGACGTAAGCAGTCTTTGGTAAATGTAGAGCATTTGCATGTGTTTTGTCATAATATCTATATATGTTTTATATTTTATTTATATACTAAAATGATTATTTAATGGTCACTTTTATCATTAAATTATGGTTTTAAGAGGCATGTCAAATATATCAAACTAAGTTGAAAAATCAGTGCTTATTTTAATAACAAGCTGTAATTACATTATGTCACTTCTAGATCAAGGGTAACTCAAAATTTGTTTACGGAAAAATTGTCAAAGTAGCAAAAACGTTGCAAAAAGTTTTGGCTTTATTAAAGAACATTTTTGTTGCTAACATTGATTTATAATTAAAATATATTTTCTTATACCTAATCTACCCTTTCTCTCTCACAGTTCTAGTATTTATTTATTATTTAATCTAATAGTACAAAGTTCTGACTTTCCTCTGTAGTAGACAATAATAGTAGCTTGGTGCAATTTTTATCATAACAATGTCAACATTCTCTATACAGTTTAAATCATTTCAGGCTTCTTTCTGGTCTTGAAATATAGTCATAGTTTATCTCATTCCATTTTATACTAGCTAGAAGATGAATTATATACTTAATGATTTATGTATATTCACATTTCAATTTTCTTCTGATACTCAAGTCATAATTTATCAGATAGTATTGAAGGGCACCTTCTACTACTGGTTTTACCTCAGATTAAAAAAAAAGTTGAAATTTACTACTTTCACACTAAATTGGGACATCCCCAGATATTCAGATACAAAGTTTTGAGTCTCAATACCTTTTTAAAAAATGATTAGCTAATCATGTAAACTAATTCAACAAGGTTGTCTTTAATAATATTGATGTACTTTCTGCTCTGTTCAAATGTAGCTGATTTGTAGTGCTTTATTCTTTACTCTGTGTGATAAAAAAGATCTAATTTACCCAAATGAAAGAGCACAAACTGCAATGAGAGTAAGAGAAGGAAAATATCTGACATCTGAACCTCTGACATTCTTCTCAAGTGTGGAAAAAACACGAGTTTGATAGAGTTTTTTTCATCGGTAATGTCTAAACTTGTTTTATATTTCTAGCAATCTCCAAAGAATTCTGTATGGCAGTATGATCAGGTACTAGCAGTATGTGATGTGGTTCTAAAAAATGCAGGTAAAAACTCACAAGCCCCTGGGAAATTTAATTTGGATTTTAACAGAATCTCAAACTTTTTCAGAAATTATTTTCAAGCATAGTAATTGCTATTACTCTTCCTTTCTAATCACAGTAGCAATTTGACTAATTCATAACTACGACATTGTAATCAAATAGCACCAACAGCCTAAAAACACATAGTAAACTATGGCTATTCTAGAGCATTAATTTTTAAATGACACTTATATACAAGTTGTATAGATTTTTATTAATAATCAGGCCATGTTTTCTTTTCTTGCTACTGAATGTACAAAATCATGGGTTTGCTTTGAAGTAAGCCACTGCAGAGCCTGGAATGTTTGACTTTAGAAAGAATTAATAATTATCTTTCAGCTCTTTCTGAATCAATTGTCATCTTTTTATTGTCCTGTCTCTCTGTGAAACCAGGAGAGGAATAGAATTCCTGTGGGGTCAGTTTGTTTGCCTTCTTGTCGTATCAAGCAATCTTGATTGAATTTCCCAGTTTTTCATTAAATCCTTTATCTAATGATTTGGTTCGCTCTCAGATCTGAGATAGGATTAGAGGCTAAACAATAAATGACTTTAGAATAGGTACATGTTAAATTTTAATTTAATTTAATAGATAAGGTGATTTCAAACTTTTAGGCAAAATTATTTCTAATTATGAGCTATGTAAGTATAGGATGTCAGTATTAATTACAAATGAATATGCCTTTTTAGATCTTAACACACCTTTTATTTGTAGGCATAAGATATTTTATGTCCATTTAGTCTGATTTTTTATTGAAAAGTATTAGAAGAAAATAAGTGAGGAAAAGCAATTTTACAAGAAATACTGCAGCCATTGCATTTGGATGCATGAAGGCTAGTTGAAAGATTTATTAAATTAAGATGTCAGACTATATACCATTTTAGAGAATAGTTAATTTTCTAATTTTATGTCTTCTCAGTTTACATTCTGCATCTTTTAATTGTTGTCAAATTTAGTTTATGACGTTCTCAAAGTTTCAGTACAGAAAATGATCATGAGTATCTTCAGTTGTAAACATGACAAATATAAACTTTCCGAATTCACAAACTGTGAAAGTAATAGGACAATAAATTACTACTAAGTAGCTGGATTAAAAAATACATACAAACAGAACTAAGCACAGCATTACAGAATCCTACTGTGAGCTTTTCTTCTTCTTTTCTTTCCTTTTTTTTGAATAATATATGTGCAATCATTCTCCCCAGAATGATCACAGCTTGAGTTGAAATAATCACACTAATTTGTATGGCAAAAAAGCACTCTCATTTGTGCTGATAAAATACCAGTAGTGGCAGCTCCAAACCAATGGCTTTAATGTGATTCAAAAAGCTGTCTGCAATAAAGGAATGTATTAGAGATGCTAAAAGCTGATACCATTTTGTTTTTGTTAAGTTTTGGAACAATTTAGCTGATAGGGGAAAATGTGCACAAGATTTTCTGGTAAGTACAATTTCGTTCACCTTAATTTGTTTCCATGTTCAGAAAATTCATTTGTTGTGAAGACTGGCCAATGGATTGGACTTCTAGGACTTTTCGTTGGGTGTTATTTTAGTTTGCATAAATCTTACAAGCAGCAATAAAAAATTGCAAGGATGGAAATTAATAGAGTTGGTTTATTGACTAAAGCCTGCTATTTCCAGTCGCATTCATTCACTTTCAAGTTGTTTTCAGGATACCCAAAGAATAGAATTTCTGAAGGGGTTTACTTAGCTGGTATTATCATATATGTTAAAAACCTGGAAGACCTGGGCTAGAGAGGTGGCGCTAGAGGTAAGGTTTCTGCCTTGCAAGCGCTAGCCAAGGAAGCACCGCAGTTTGATCTCCCCTGGTGTCCCATATGGTCCTCCCAAGTCAAGGGCATTTTCTGAGTGCTTAGCCAGGAGTAACCCCAGAGCATCAAAAGGGGGTGGACTCCCCCCTCCCCCCCCAAAAAAAAACCCTGAAAGAGCAGCTTAAATACCATGGTACCAAGTTCTCAGAGGAATTCAAAGGGTATGGACTTTTAAAGGTTCCGTAACCCCTACAGATTTTCTTACCCAGTTTTCTTGTCTTGTTGATTAAAGCATTGCCACATTTTTTTTTCTGGGGCATTGTACCCTAAACCTGGTAAATACGAACCAATTCCAAATGAAACTGACATCATTTCCCTTTGTGACAGAATGCTTTTAGGAAATAGCTATAGTGATTGTGATTCTCAGCAGTGGACAGGAGAATGATCAACAGTTTTCAAGATACTGCAAAGACTGAGTCACTATCAGTAGCAAACTCCCTCCCCCGCATCCAGATCAATAAATAGCACCTCTGCATGTTAACTTGTGTAGGATCTTTTCAGACATTCCACTTCATTTCTTTTAAATTTCACACATTTTATTTGCAATTTATAAAACATGTTTATCAGTACAATGCGGTGCAAAAACATTTCAGGGGCCACCTGGGTTAGGGGCAAATTTAGACCCCCCCCCCCCCACTTAGGTTATCTCAACCCCTACCTGCCTTGCATGCAAACGGGGCGGTAGAAGCAACAGCTTGGGGGTGGGGGGTCCAGGGTCTCCTCCCACCATGCAGCCTCACGCAGGACTATTCCAACTTATTGACTCTTTTAACGCAGTCCTAATATCTCTGTTGTCTACAACTTTGCACAATTTATTCAGTTTTGTGCAAGCATTTTTTCTTTCTCACTAGAATAGAAGCCTGGCTCTTTTCTTTCCTGAATCAGGTTGTAGCAGAATAAATATTGGTGGAGAGAACAAGTCATTACTTGAAGGCATGTCTAAAAAGCAAGTTCAGCACCTCAGTGAGAATTTAGTCTGGGGCCGCCAAAACCTAAAATCTGGTAGGTCACTGAGAAACCCTGGATAATTGGACACGAATAGAAAAGAAACCAAGACTGGAGGGCTCTCTGTGTGCTGGCCA
>PVKC010033911.1:0-13842 GCA_004027635.1 Crocidura indochinensis | reverse complement strand
TCAGCCAAGATTTCTAGATCTGTATCATGGGCCCATACCCATAACCAGCTCCTCCACCAAAATCCAACAGCCAAGCCCTAAATAAAAATAGTAGTCTTCCTGGGAGTGTTTTAATAGGTTGGAGCTATTAAACATTGCAGCAATGTTTGAGGCAGACCCCCAGTGTCCTAACTTGTTTGTCTGCATTCCTGCCTCTGCATCCCTAATGCCAGCTAGAACTCAAAACTTATCTTCATGTCAGTACCTTAGGCAGGGTTTGAGTCCAGGCTCTCCCCTTCCAGAACATTCATCAGGAACAAGAGCAAAAATAAGGATCAAAGGCCTCACTTAAAAGAGTTCTTTCTCCTGGACTGCACTGTCCAAGTACCTCAGAGTGATATCATTGACTGGGGCAGTTGCTGAACTCCTAATCTCTTTTCCACTTTCTAGTTCGGGCCTGAGCCTAGAGGATTCAAGAAAATTGACAGCTTCTCCCAGCGATCCCAAAGTAAAGAAAACCCCAGATGAACAACCCAAAGCATTGTCATCTTTAGAGGCACCCCCTGTCAGTGTAGCCCCAGTCGTTTCGCAGTTCGAACCCACCAAGGAAGAAATCCTGCAGATGCCATCACCAGTCAAAAAAGAAGCGCCTGAAAGCCCAGTGAAGGGGCAGCCAAGCATCTCCCCATGCCCAGAGCCTCTTCCCCTCCCTATTAGCAGTCCCAAGGAGCTCAGCGTTCTTTCTTCGAAGTGCCCAAAGGAAGAGCCACCCCTGGAGCAGAAGCCAGTTGTCTCTGTGAAACAAGAGTCTGAAAAAGAGGATCATCTCACTAGCACATCAAGTTGTGACAAAAACGAAAGCCAAGAAGTTGTGGTGACACCACCACACGAACCCAAGAGTCCTGTGACAGAGACACCTGCCGTCAAGGCCAGTGAAGAGACAGTTCCACAGGAAACCTCCACTAAAGAGCCTACGTCAGGTCCCACTGAACACATCCCCGAAGGCCTTAAGCGTAAATCTTCGCTCACACAGGAAGAGGTTCCTGCAGGCTGGGAGAAGAGACCACGGGTCACCGAGAATCCTGTCACTGACAATCGCCAGCAGCCGCAGCCATTTCCCATCTCATCGCAGCCCTTTCTCCCCCGAATGGACAAGGTCCAGGTGCGCAGAGTCCCACCTCTCAAGGTAAGTGAGTGGGAAGAAATGAAAGAGCTATGAAAAAGGCTTTTGAGTTGAGCCCACCAAATTTCCAGGCACGTGTGATCCTTTAGTGCAGAAGCAGCTTTCTCTGCTTGGGGTGCTTAGAACAGTGGTCTTGGATAAAGCCACTATGACTAGCCTTTACAGTTGCACCCTGTAGGTATTTGTGGGTATTTGAATAAATGCGGTACCCAAATACCTAGTGGAAACCTCTTGACCCCCAACCCCCTGCTGAAAATCATAACATAAGTCTCAGCAGAAGCACAAGGTGGTCACGGGTATGACCCAGACTCTCAAAAACATATGACATGTGATGTGGATGCCTCAGGTCTTTTTCTTGCAGCCATTATTGCTAGGTTATTTACTTCCACAGTGCCACACTTTTACTGGGGTACATTATTAAGATGATTAAGCTCTGCTAGTTCAATGTCATTAACTCCATTTTAGCCTGATACCGTTATATATCATCTTTCAGATTCTTAAAGCATGGTCTCTGTCCTAGTTTCAAAAGAATATATTTTGGCAAAACTGAACTCTAAAAAATGCCAAACACATTTTTACTATTTGGGCTAACACTTAATGGCATTAATTTTTGTTGTTGTTGCTATTTTTTATTTATGCATTTTATTTGTTTAGAACTATTTTATTTTTGGTTTTTGGGTTACACTCGGCAACGCTCAGGGCTCACTCCTGGCTCTCTGCTCAGAAATAGCCCCTGGCAGGCACTGGGAACCATATGGGATGCTGGAATTTGAACCACGTCCTTCTTCATGAAAGGCAAACACCTTACCTCCATGCTATCTCTCCAGCCCCGGAACTATTTTATTAATAGGGGATGGAGAGATTATATAGCAAGTAGAGTACCTGCCATGCACACAGCAAACCTCGGTTGATCCCCAGTACCCCAGTTGTTTCCTGAGCCCCACCAGGAGTGATCCCTGAGCATCACTAGGATGGGAGAAGTGATCCATCACTGTGGCCTAAACTCCACCTTCTCCCAAAGAGAATCTTTTGATAGTATTAAACATATTGTATTTGTTTTTTCCAAATGAGTACAGAATCTGCTAGTTCATGTTAGGAATGTATTTTCTCCCCTTTTTTGGTTAGTCAAGAATACTTTAGGGGGCCGGGAAGGTGGCGCTAGAGTAAGGTAAGGTGAGGTGAGGCGAGCCTAGCAAACGCTAACATACGACTGGCCGAGGTTCCATCCCCCAGTGTCCCATATCGTCCCCCCAAGCCAGGGGTGATTTCTGAGCACATAGCCAGGGGTAACCCCTGAGTGTCAAACGGGTGTGGCCCAAAAACAAAAAAGAAAGAAAGAATACTTTAGGGGGGCTGGAGAGATAGCATGAAGGTAGGGCATTTGCCTTGCATGCAGAAGGATGATGGTAAGTCCCAGCATTCCATATGGTCCCCCAAACCTGCCAGGGGCGATTTCTGAGCCTGCCAGGGTCGATTTCTGAGCACTGCTTGGTGTGTCAATAACCAAAGGGGGAAAAAAAGTACTTTAGGGAACTTCCCTCTTTTTATTTAAAATTTGGCTTGTTGGGGGTGTGTGATCATGCATGTCTGTGCTAAGGGATCACTCTAAGTGGAACTTGGAATTGTGGGGGGTCAAGGTCAGAGACATTGTTCTATCCTGGACCTTAGTCAGGAGTATTTAATCAAGCACTGTGTGACTGCTCTATTTTGTTCATTACTAAACATTCTTTGTCTTTTTTTTTCCCTTTCCAATTTTTGGGGCCACACTCAGGTGCTTGGGTGCTGCTCCTTAATAGGTGCTCAGAATCACTCTCAGATGTACTTTAAGGACCATGCAGGCCCTGGGATTGAAAGCAAGACTTCTGTGTGCAAAGCTTGTACTTCAGTGCTTCAAGCCACCTCCCTAGCTCCTCCCGTTTATGCTGAGATTTATAGTTTTAGAAGGAAGGAATTACCTCATCTCCCTCCCTTTTTGTTTTATTTTATTTTGGGGAGGGTTTGGGGTTATACCTGCTTGTGCAGGACTTACTGATGACTCTGAGCTTAGAAATCACTCCTGGCAGGCTCCAGGACTATGTGGGATGCCAGTGATTGAACCTGGGTTCATCCTGGGTCGGCTGTTTGCAAGGCTAATCCTCTGCCACTCTGCTATCACTTCAGCCTCCCCCTTTGTTTTAAAATTGCTTTTATGGGGGCTGGAGCAATAGCACAGCAGTAAGGCATTTGCCTTGCACGCAACCAATACAGAATGAATGGCGGTTTAATTCCAGCATCCCATATGGTCCAATGAGTCTGTCAGGGGAGATTTCTGAGCAGAGAGCCAGGTGTGACCCAAAAACAAAACAAAACAAATGCTCTTCTGGGGCCAGAGCAGCTGCGTAAGTGGTATGGCACCTGCCTTGCTCGAGTAGCCTAGGATGGACCACGGTTCAATCCTCACACGTTCCAAACGGTCCCTTAAGCCAGGAGCAATTTCTGAGCACATAGGTAGGAATAATCTCTGACCGTCATTGGGTGTTGCCAAAAAACCAAATAATAATAATGATAATAATAATAATTAAATTTTGGGCACTGGGAGAGATAGCATGGAGGTAAGGCGTTTGCCTTTCATGCAGAAGGTCATTGGTTCAAATCCCAGCATCCCATATGGTCCCCCGTGCCTGCCGGGAGCAATTTCTGAGCGTGGAGCCAGGAGTAAACCCTGAGCACTGCCGGGTGTGACCCAAAAAACAAACAAACAAAAAAAATTTTTTTTAAAAATGCTTTTCTGGGGCTGGGTGGTGGCACTGAAGGTAAAGTGCCTGCCTTACTGCGCTAGTCTTGGACGGCCCGCAGTTCGATCCCCCGTGCCCCATATGGTCCCCCCGGCCAGGGGCGACTTCTGAGCGCATAGCCAGGAGTAACCCCTGAGCGTCACTGGGTGTGGCCCAAAAACCGAAAAAAAAAAAATGCTTTTCTATCA
The DNA here is from genome assembly GCA_004027635.1 of Crocidura indochinensis. Lineage (NCBI taxonomy): Eukaryota > Metazoa > Chordata > Mammalia > Eulipotyphla > Soricidae > Crocidura > Crocidura indochinensis. The sequence goes on along the minus strand of PVKC010033911.1, from coordinate 9,718 downwards.
TTAACATAGGCTTTGCCAGAGTCTGACTTTACATTAGCTCTCTTCTCTAAAAGCACTAGAAAAGTTACAATATGGAGCTGAAGAGATAGCATGGAGGTAAGGTGTTTGTCTTGCTTGCATAAGGACAGTCCTGGCATCCCATATGGTCCCCTGAGCCTTCCAGAGGTGATTTTTGAGCATAGAGCCAGGAGTGATCCCTGAGTGCTGCCGGGTGTGACTCAAAAACCAACAAAATAGAAAGAAAGAAAACTTTCAATATTACTCTACATTTTCCTTTTTTCCCATCAACCCTCTTAAAACATAGACTTTCTACTACAAGCTATTACATTCTCTTACTTTAGACCCAATTTCAAGACCCACAGTGTTACACAAAGGTTAACGGTTATTTACAGTGATGCAAAGCTTTTTAAAGTCTAAACGGAAAAATAATATGCGTCATTTTGTATGTGTGATATAAATAGGCATATAAAACATGCACATATATGTATGATGATGACTTTGTGCATAACTATAATACAGGGGTGGCGTACAAGTTCGACTCAAAGAGCCAAAATTTTAAACTGAGAGTCAGAGCCACACCATGCAGTGATAAACACTCACACAAAAGCATATAATTTTAACAATATTTTAAACACATATTGCATTTTGCCATTTTTAGTGAGGGTCAAAATCCTGCAGTGATGGTGAGGGTATGCTGCGTCCTCCACACTAAGAACTCAGGGCAACATGTGACCCAACATGTGACACACGGGTTACCCTGCTCGCTGGTCCGTGCAGTTGTTTCCGAGGATGGGAGGCGGGACTATGCGCTCAGAGATCTCTCCTCAGAAGTCCCTCCTCAGAAGCAGCAGAACAATATCCAAACTTGGCAGAGAGCCACCTTATACAAAATAATAAGGCAAAGAACCACATTCATTTTGGCCAGGAGCAGCATGTGGCTCGAGAGCCGCGTGTTCACCACCCCTGCTATGATATAATGTGTGTCTATATAGAAAGGAAGACAAGTACAGAAAACTCAAGCCTTGTGTCCGAGTGATAGTACAGCCATAGGGCTTTTGCCTTCCTTGCATTCAGACAACCTGAGACAGACCAGATTCAATCCCCAGAATCCTATATGGTCCCCTGAGCATATGGCCCAGCATCCCTCTCCCCCAAGTAAAAAAGAAAACTCAAGCTTGAGTGATGTTTTACATTCAGTGTACACTTAATATAAAAAAACTGATTCCAGGGGCTGGAGAGATAGCATGGAGTTAAGGCGTTTGCCTTTCATGCAGAAGGTCATCAGTTCGAATTCCGGCGTCCCATATGGTCCCCCGTGCTTGCCAGGAGCAATTTCTGAGCATGGAGCTAGGAATAACCCCTGAGCACTGCCGGGTGTGACCCAAAAACAAAAAAAACTGATTCCTGGGACCAGCCTGGTGGCACTAGAGGAAAGGTATCTGCCTTGTCAGTGCTAGCCTAAGACGGACCGCCATTTGATATCCCAGCATCCCATATGGTCCCCCAAGGCGACTTCTGAGCGCATAGCCAGGAGTAACCCCTGAGCATCAAGTGGGTGTGTCCCAAAAAAAGAAAAAAAAACTGATTGCAAGTCATTGCTGCCTAGACAGCCTTGAGTAGGTTTTTTTGTCCCCTGTCCCCCTTCCCAGCCTTGAGTAGGTTTGCCCTTTTTTTTTAATCAAAATATTATTACAACAAAAGATCATATGGTGCTACTGTATTTAATTTTAGGGAGTTCTAGATAAGGAACATGGTTTTTTGTTTTGTTTTGTTTTGTTTTTTTAAACCTCAATGATCCAGTTCTCCCACTCCTCTTAGGCACACACACAATTAAGTTACCCTAGTCAGCGATGGGTAACCTTTTTGAGCCCAAGTGCCCAAACTGATGCACAAAACCAAAGAATTTCCTCAAAAGTGCCAGCACGTCAATTAAACCTTAATAACAAAATTTTAGTATCTAAAAACTATGTGACATGTGCCGTATATCTTAATTGCGAACCTTCCTGCATGCCAGCTGCAAGGCCTTCTCGTGCCACCGCTGGCACATGTGCCATAGGTTTGCCATCATGACTCTAGATCATCTGGAACAGTTATTTCCTCGTTTAAGCTCCACCAGCCACTAGAAAGATTTGGATCCTAATGTTTTTTTTTTTGTTTTGTTTTGTTTTTTGTTTTTGGGTCACACCCGGCAGTCCTCAGGGGTTACTCCTGGTTCCATGCTCAGAAATTGCTCCTGGCAGGCACGGGGGACCATATGGGGCACCGGGATTCGAACCGATGACCTTTTGCATGAAAGGCAAACGTCTTACCTCCATGCTATCTCCCAGGCCCCGGATCCTAATGTTTTCTAACCAACTCGAGTAAGATCTAAGACTACTCTCATTTTTTGTTTTGGAATTTGGGTATTTTTCTTCTTGCCACACCTGACACAGCTCAGGGTACCTGGGATCAAAGCCAGCTCAGCTGCATACAAGGCAAGAACTCTACTCACTGCGCTTGCTCTCTCTCTCTCTCCCTCTCTCCCTCTCCCTCTTTCCCATACCTATTCCTCCCTCCCTCTCTCTCTCAAGTTGTGTCTAAAGCAGTGAGTCAGGAATAGCAGTGATACTTCAGAAAGCTGGGCGTCTCTAGCAGTGGTAGAGGATCTGGGAGCTCCCCAGAAATAAGCTTGTCCACTCCTTGAATTAGGCTGAGACTCATAGCTGCACCCGCACCCCATTGTCACAAAGGGGTATTGTGGAATGTCACTGTCAGTGCACATTTGTTATTAATAATAATAATAACCTGCTTCTTTCAGATCCCGGTCTCCAGGATCTCCCCGCTGTCATTTCCTACATCGCAGGTCTCTCCCAGGGCTCGTTTTCCAATCGCCATCACTAGTCCTAACAGAACCGGAGCCCGAACCCTGGCTGACATCAAAGCAAAAGCCCAGCTGGTCAAAGCTCAGAGGGCAGCAGCGGCGGCTGCGGCGGCCGCTGCCGCCGCCGCCTCTGTTGGAGGGACCATCCCTGGACCTGGCCCCGGGGGCGGACAAGGCCCTGGGGAGAGACCGGCCACTGAAGGAGGGAGCCTGGCCACAGCCGGGGCCAGAGCGGCTGGAAAGGGCGCCACCTTGGGACTGGCAGACGCTGGAAGCCGGGGAGGTACGAGAGACCTTCTACCCTGTGGCCCAGAGTCACAGCCTCCTCGTAGCCTTGGAGCACAACTACAGCAAACCCCCTCAGTGCCTCCCACCCCTGTCAGCAGAAGTACCTGCCCCCCCTTTTCAGCCCACATGAGCACCCCATCCCCAACATTAGGGCACATGAAGAATGACAGACTGAATCCCACCCGGGCAGCAGCCCCCGGGAGCTGCAGGCAGGAGAAAGCACCTTTACCCCCCACTGCTCCTGCTCTCCACCCAGGCCCTCCCCTTGGTCAGGGTGCCGCTGAGAACCCATCAGAGCCCCAAGCGGGTTCGGGTAAGAACACCCCAAACCCTGTGGCCTCCACAGACACAAGTGCCAGTGCTTCCGTGGCTCCATCCCCCTTGCTCATGACACCTCCTCTGACCATAGCCACTTTAGAAAAGCTTCCCGGGCAGCAGGTCAGTGCCACACCAGCACCTCCTGCACATGCTCCGGCCTCCAGCACCTTGCCAGCAGCGTCCAGCCTTAAAACTCTGGGAACCACCTCTCACATGAATGGGCCTATGTCCAGGCCCAGCTCTAGTATCCCTGCTAACAATCCTTTGGTCACGCAGCTGCTCCAGGGCAAAGACGTTCCCCTGGAGCAAATTCTGCCCAAACCGCTCACCAAAGTTGAAATGAAAGCTGTTCCACTGACCCCAAAAGAGGACCAGGCACTAGGGACGCCTGAGGGACCCACTGGCATGGAGAGCAGTGCCGGAGATGAGGGTCAGGAAGTGCCACCCCAGCCAGCAGGCCCACAACCTGGCCCAGCCTTGCCGAATAAGCAGCTCCCCCAAGTGGCCAGATCCCTGCAGGTCTTTTCAGGTAAGGACCTGGGGGACCCTTGCATTGACTTGCCCCAGTACCAAGAAGGACTAAACAAAACCACCCACGACCAGATGCTTCAGACGCTCATCCAGAGGGTTCGGAGACAGAATGTTCTCCCGCTTGTCCAGCCATCCCAGTTCAGCTTCCCCCACTCAGGTTTCCAGCCCGAAGACATCTCCACCAGCCAGAGGTTCATGCTGGGCTTCGCAGGCAGAAGGACCTCCAGGCCTGCCATGTCGGGTCACTACTTACTGAACATCTCCACCTTCCGGAGGACCCAGCCCATTGGCGTCGATGATCGCTTCTGTGGTGGCAGCCCCAGCGAACCTCTGAAACGGGGCTCAGCAGACTGTGAGCCCATAGCAGGAGACAGTGGCAGCCAACGAGACGAGGACACTGATGACGACGATGACAGTGATAATGATAGTGCCGGGGAGGAGCTGGACTCCAATATGGGCACAGAAGGAGGCGAGGCCAGCTCAGGACCCCCTAGCAGAGCACTCCTCACTACCCAGGATGGCTTAGTTCAGAAGACTGTGAAGGCAGAGACCCCAGGGTCTGAGCAGCCTCCTTTAAGCAAGGAGACTTACTTGTTCACCAGAGGCCCAGCCATGGATGGGCAGGCACTGGCCCGAGATTTTATCCAGGCTGCCCAGAAGCAGATTGCCCAGGCAGTGCGGGGTAAGTCGGGCCAGGGCAGCCCCGAGCTCTTCAGCACCACCCTGCCACGCCCTGCCGACAGCCCTGGCCACCAGCCGCTCCTCCTTCCGCCCCTCCGAACCCCCCACCTCTACGGGAGCCCCACCCAGCTCGGTTCAGGCTACCGGGGCCTGATCAACATGTCTTCTTCATCTGACCTGGACCAGAGCTCGACTGCAGCAGGGCTGCCTGACACTACCCAGGTGCCCAGCAATGTGGGTGATGTCATGTCCTTCTCGGTGACTGTCACCACAATCCCAGCTGGTCAGGCCCTAAACCCTAGCAGCCATGGCCAGAACCTCCCCGTGCAGGCCTTCACAGAGGAGAACAGCCTTGAGGATCCCCCCACCAAGTGTTACTGCCGCTTGAAAGCCATGATCATGTGCAAGGGCTGCGGTGCCTTCTGCCATGACGATTGCATCGGGCCCTCCAAACTCTGTGTCTCCTGCCTTGTGGTCCGGTAACATGCCCGGGCAGAGGGGAGGAGGCGGGGGTAGAATCACAGAAATAGAGGAGATTTCTGTTGTCTTAAGAGTCAGATGCTACTTAATCAGAGCCGGTGTCAGATCTCACTCGGTAGAGGAAGAGCACCTTGTATAGTAAGTCTGAGTCAGGTGAGACTTGGTAAATTTGTGACAAGTTTGCACTTAAAAAATCATGTAAATATGTCACATCTTGTTCTAACCTCCTTTCTCCAAGTGTTTAGGTAATAATGTGCTACTTTTAATTCAAATTTGTGTTCCCCTTCGTGCAACTCTTGAGAGAAGTGGAACGGAAAGCCTTGTGTGTGGTGAGCGAACGGAAACTACCTGTCTCCTTTCTGGCCTTCCTAGGAGGACTCAAACCTTAGTAGGGCTGGGAGGCAGGCAGGACTCACCTCCTTCCTTTAGGCAGACTGTACTGGCCATCTGGTGAGTTGTCCTGTCACAGTGAGTAGCTCAGGTGCCAGCAGTCTGCTTGCGATGTGAGGATCTCTGCTGTTCCCCTCGTGACAGGCCCTAGAATGAGGTCTGGGAAGAGGAGGGGAAGGAACAGTGTGCCCAAAACCCTCATTCCTCTGCAGGGCAGTGACTCCAGCAATCCTTTCCAAGCATAGAGTTGTTTCTGTTCCAAGCAGGCTTGAAGAACAGCAATCAGAATGACATAGAAGGTATTCATGCTGAGCAGATTCAGCTCCACATTAGTGTGCAAAGGGAGGAAGGGTGTCCACAGCTAACGAAATGCAGACAACTTTGGAAAACCACTTTAACACTAGCGAAAGGTAGCCTCTTCTTTTCTCCTTTTCTCTGCACCTTGGATCGAATGTTTGAGAGCCTGTGTGGCTACATAGCTCATTGCAGCTGCATTTGCCCATTCTTTTAACTCTTGACTGCCAGGCATCTGAAGAGTATGGCATAATCCTACTCGTGTCTTGGAATATACTTGTGTGCTCATACTTAATCACACAGGAAAAAAAATCACTTTTCCAGTTATAGGAAATAGGATTTCTGTATTGTATCTAAGCATTGGGAACTTCTAATGAAGGTGCTGAATTAAATGCCGCAAAGAATATCTAGAAAGGAAGAGAAATAAATGGGTTTCAAAGAGTTAGTATTTTTTTGCTTTCCCCTTCTTTAAATTCTTTAGTGACTATAGAAATTTTGATTGCTTATATGTAAGTCATAGTTGACATCCCCCCCCCAAACAGTTTTACCTGAATTTGTTATTTAAAAATAAAGTTCCCCAAGCCCACCAGGAGTGATCCCTCAGTGCAGTCCTGAGCACTGCCTAATGTGGTCCAGAAAACAAAAGGGCAGGGTTTGCTAATGGTTATCATTTGCATATTAGTTTTAAGTCTTTTAAAAGTGAAAGTGAAAATGTTTGCACAATCTAGAGCAGCTAGGATTGTGCTTGGTATTAAGAATGTGATCTTTCAAAACAGAATAGTCTAAACTAGTTATTTGAGTCATGTTCCAGATTTAGAAAAAAGTAATCTTTGCTCTGTCTCTTTCTGTATCTCGTCCCTGTCCTCATCCCAACCTCAAACCCATTTGATTCAATCCCCAAGACCTTGTTTCTAGGTGTTTTTTTAACCCAAGGTAAATATAGGATTAATATTTGTGTTCTCGGCCAAGGCAATTTAATTTCCTTTCACCCACATAGTTAAGAGATACGCAAGGATTGATTGATAAAGGAGTAAGTTATCGCTCTAAGAATAAAGTAGGAATCAGAAACCATAGTTCTAGTTCCCAGATTCTAGTGCCCTGTGTCACAAGAAGGAGGTTTACAAAGACCAATTTCAAGGGAAATTTCTCACACCCATCTCAATGCCAACTGAGGGCTGGTCTGCGTGACTTGAACACTTTGGAACTACTGATCCCATGCGCAACTGTACTTTCCGGTGTCCGGTGTCGATTGATCGAGGTGATTTTTCTTTTTACCTTTGCTTTCAAAATAAGTTTCTCCTCCCAGGCTCCAGAGAGTCTGAGGATGCACAGGCTAGCCTGGGCCGAGGGGGAGCATCAGGGATTTTCAGGCCCATTTAGAAAGCGAACCATAGTGTGCCTCTTCATCTTGACCTAGGCTTTTGCAGAAAGGTCCTGAGGATTCTGTCCACCCAATTTTTTTAATATGTGATACCCAGTTGACAAAATTGTCATTTAGGTCTGCAGTCTTGGTTTTGGCCAAAGTGAGACAAGTGTTAGAATCTCTGAGCTTGGTAGTAATTTGATTACCATCCGCATTACTGTTTCAAAACAGTGCACTTTTAAGCAGAAAGTTATTCATCTTGTATTGGGGGGAGGGCTATTTTAACTTAGTTAAAATGAGAGATTTTCTTTTCTCTTTTTCCTTTTCTTTAATGAAGCAGTAAGAACCAGAAAACCTTTACTTTATTAGCACAGAGTATTCCAGTATCTTGAAAACATTTTAATTTTCCTACATTTCAGGGGTTTCTTTGCCTTTCAGTTCCATTTGATGTTCTCTACTCTTTTTTTTTTTTTTTTTTTTTTTTTTAATTGCACTATTTCCAATAGCTCCTCAGGCCTTAGTTCTGAAACTTGGACTTCAAGGCAGCCTTTAGAGAAGTTTCAACTACGCCTTGGAATCTACATTCAGAGTAGCCTTCCCAGGCTCATCTAGCAGGGAAATCTCGACCCAGATCATAAAAGAATTTTTCCTTGAATAAAAGTTTTAATTCTGTTAAAATAAAGCCAAATAAGCTGGATGGGAGGGGGGCCATTTGCCCCATCTCCATTTCAGAACCCCCCCATGCTTGGCTAGCTGGGTTCTCCCAGGTAGCATTGAAGAAGGGCTAGCCTAGAAAGGGGTGCTGTTTCTCAGTCAGGAAGCATACTGTCCCCAGAACAGGTGGGCATGTCTGGATGTTTTAGGGATTATCTCATTTATTAACTAGCCAAAGGATGACCTCACTGCCTTCCTGGTGAAGGTGTAATTCATACATATTCATGACTTGACAGTTCCTTATTGCTTCTGATTGCCTTTCTCCACCTTATCCTTAAAGCACTCTTTGGTGAAAATGTTTGTCAGAGTGCAGGGTCTTCCCTGGTTTCAGAGCCGCCATTTATTCCCAGAACTCCCAGCGGGCAGTCATTGAGCACTTGGCCTAGGGCAGTCACAGCTCAGCTCATCTGCTAGTCCAAAGAGACTTTGAGAAACATGACGCCAGGCAGGGATTTGTTGTACCACGTTTCAGTACCTACATGCCTACTGAGAAAAACGGTAGGGAAAATGTTTCCTAAAGTTGAAATACAAGCTTCATAGATTCTTGGTTACTTTATTTTTTTTAATGCTTTACATTTGATACAACTATTAAAAAAACAATTTTAAAAATAGCTTTCCAGTAATATATTTTAAGTAATATATATTTTAATATCTATGTAAAAATAAAAGCGACAGTGGAAGACTGGATTCCTCCTATGGTATGGGTATGTTTAATGTAGGGCCTCACTGTTCAGACACAGATAATTTTAGAGGAAGCTACTCTAAAGATGCTCCGATCCTTTCTGATGAATGCAATAAGGGGGATAGTTTGGGAGTTTTATTTTTCATTGTAGAAGAAAGTTGACTTATTTACCACAGGCTATTTTTTCCCTTCTGGCTACAAGGTTTGTACAGACTGGTTTGGTAATGCTAAAATTTTGTGTCTTTTGCCTTTTGAAAGAAATTGTTAACATTGGAATTTGAGGGTATGTACAGAGAAGTTGGTGTTAACACCATTTAAAAAAAAAAGTCCTATTTTTTCACAGATATAGAGAAATCATTTTACATAAGAATTTTAAGTATTTGCAATAAATATATGTATATAGATTGTATGTATTCATATATTCTTGTTTTTCATTTTATTATTAAGTGAAAGAGAATTAAAGTGGAAGTAAAAACCTTGCTGTTTTTGGTGACTCCTGAGCCCTGGCAGAGCTGTGAGATGGGGGAGGAGGAGCTCTAGTCGGTTTCTTATCCTGGCAGAAATAGAGGGAGAAATGGAAATCAGGTTTTTCTCTCAGAACCCCAGAGAAAATACATGGTTCTCCTGAAGCATCTTTTTCACATAAGAACTGTCACCCATTCCTAGAAAGACAAAGTGCTGCCCCCCATTGTTTGCATCTGAAACAAAAGATGGTGAGATACTATCTGGGTGGGGGGGAACAAGCTCCCCAACAGATCCTTGTGTGTTGCCAGACAATCATTGCTACCACTCCAGGTCATTGTGAGTATACAGAAATGATCTGAAAATGATAGAATGTTCTGGATGTGAAGGCGATCTGGCTGCAACATCTGTCACCCCAGGGTTGATCTGGCTGGCTGGGTGTCCCCTTCCTCCCTCATCGCTCCAAGTGCTTCCCTCCCAAAGCTTCGCACTCAGTCGAAGAGAACAGCCTTCCCCAAATAGAGACGGACCGTTCTTCGGTCGAGGGTATACGAGTAACTGTGCTCCCTTGCTAGAACCTCCAAACAAGCTCTCAAAGTCATTTTGTAGGAGAATGTAGGGTAGTCAAACTTCCAAGACTCCAGACACATCCAAA
>PVKC010033910.1:0-13843 GCA_004027635.1 Crocidura indochinensis | reverse complement strand
GCCTAGGACGGACCACGGTTCGATCCCCCTGTTCCCATATGGTCCCCTGTGCCTGCCAGGAAGCGACTTCTGAGCGCATAGCCAGGAGTAACCCCTGAGCGTCACTGGGTGTGGCCCCCCCCCAAAAAAAAACAATGATGAGGTACCATCTCACGCCACAGAGACTGGTATATATCACAAAGACCAAGAACAATCAGTGCTGGCAGGGATGTGGAGAGAAGGGAACTCTTATTCACTGCTGGTGGGAATGCTTTCTAATCTAGCCTTTATGGAAAACAATATAGAGATTCGTCAAAAAACTGGAAATTGAGCTTCCATATAATCCAGCTATACCACTCCAAGGGATATATTCTAGGAACACAAAAATGCAATACAAAAATGTCGTCCTCCCATCTATATTCATTGCAGTGTTGTTTACAATAGCCAGATTCTGAAAACAACCAACATGCCCTTCAACAGATGAATGGCTAAAGAAACTGTGGTACATATACACAATGGAATATTATGCAGCATCAGGAGAGATGAAGTCATAAAATTTTTCTATACATGGATGTACATGGAATCTAGTATGCTTAGTGAAATCAGTCAGAGGGAGAAAGATACAGAATAGTCTCACTAATCTATGGGTTTTAAGAAAAATTAAAGACATTATTTTAATAATGCCAAGAGACAATAGAGATGAGGGCAGAAGAATAGGCTCACAATATGGAGCTCACCACAAAGAGTGGTGAGTGCAATTAGGGAAATAACTAAACTAACAACTATCATAAAAATCTTAATGAGTAAGAGAAGTAGAATGCCTGTCTCAAATACAGGCAGGGATAGTGAAGGAGGGAGGTAGGTGCATTGAAGATGGGAATGTTGTTCTGGTGAAGAATGGTGTTCTGTTTATGACTGAAACCCAGCTACAATCATGTCTGTAATCATGGTGCTTAACTAAAGATTTTATATAAAATAAATAATTTTTTTAAAAAGAGCTAAAAAAGAAGGTATATTTGCAGGGTATTTGAGTGATTTTTTCCCCCTGAAAAATCATATAAGTCTGGAAATTTTTGCTCCAAGATTTTAATCACATTTTACCTAGAAATTTATTTCTGGCTTGCATTAGGGGCATGCCCTGTGCTTGCTAACCCAGTTTTAGTTTTTAATAGATTTTGTTTATTTTTTATTTTGTTTATTTTATTATTTAACTCCATCTCCACTCTTCTCTCTGGAAATCAAAGGAGTCTTCAATCCCCCAAAGAGCACTTAGATTTACTACTTTTTGGTTTAAGTATTAGCCCTATACTTAGAGAATCGTTGTGTAGACTCAAACCCACCCTACAGAATACTGCGATTTAATTTCGCTTATGAACTTAAAGGGTTTACAGCTGTTTTCAAAGTTAAATGAGGATTCACTAAGATTTTGCCCTCCCCGGTGGCACAGATAATTCCCTAACCAGCAGGGCTTGTACACTCCCAGACGTAGAAAGTTTGACCAAGGAGGATGAAATTAGCACATACATACAAAACATACCATCTGAGATCTTTCAAAAATGCAGATCCAGAGGGAAATCTTAGAGCATAAATTACTCTGAGGCATTTTTTTCCTGGATTTTAGTTGGAGAGATTTGTGTTCTTACACATGCACAGCTGTGAACTCCCTGGGGAATTTCTTATTCTTTTTCGGTTTTTGCTTACCAGCCAAAAAACAAGCCTAAGCACCAATTGTAGCATCATAAGTCTCCCAGACAGTAGGGATGGATTTTTCCAAATATGTTAGAAAAGAAACCAATTTAAATACAAGGGGAAAGGGACGTTTAAGCTAGGTGGCTCCTAGGTAGTATGCTGAGGGGATAGATTGCAGAATGAAGGAATCTAGAATTTTGCTTTCCATTGTGTTTACTGTAATTGTGATTTGTTTGTTTAGTTCTGGATTTAACAATTTCCATTGTTTTGACCATATGTTCCCTCAGTTACACAGGAAAAAAACATATTGTCATGGAATGAATCAGTGAATGAACTATGATGAATCTTTGCCATTTGTGTGATATAACAAAGTGATTTTATTCTATTTGTTTATTCCTGTTTGCTAATTTCACCTAAATAAACTAAGATTTAGTCTGGTTCAAATATTAATAATTAATATTTGCAAATAATTACATCAATTGGGTTATATACACATATATTCACATGCATACATACGTATGTGTATGTATTTTCTTTGCCAGTCCTGGGGTCATGGATTCATCCCAGAGCCTCACACATGCAAAGCAAATGTGCTATTATTGAGTTATATCCCAGCCTTTGGTACTATTTTTTTTTTTTGTGGTTTTTGGGTCACACCTGGCAGCGCTCAGGGGTTACTCCTGGCTCCATGCTCAGAAATTGCTCCTGGCAGGCACGGGGGGGCCATATGGGGCACCGGGATTTGAACCGATGACCTTTTGCATGAAAGGCAAACGCCTTACCTCCATGCTATCTCCCGGGCCCCCCTTTGGTACTATTTTAAGAATGTATATACCAACCACTTTAATCTTCAAAAATCCTTAAGAAGTAATTAATACTTTTACTTGTATTTAACAGACAAATAATTTATCCGATAGTCTATTGCTTATAAGTAGAAGAATCAGAATTTAACTTAGTAAAACTAATTCCAAACCAAGTTTAGCTACAATTATATACTGACTCTCTAAAATCTATGGAGAAATGTATAGTAGAGAATTTCTATACTACATCAAAACAAATATCACTGAAGTTTATTTACATTAGGAAGGATTCCATTGATCATCTATTTGAATACAATATCCATTTAAGTGTTCATTTGTTTCTAAATATCAATTCTATATTGTCTTTATATCTTAATTTATGCCATCATTAGCCCTTTAAGTCCTTAGATTTTGGCATTTGTTATATATGTGGTAAGAGAGAAGGCATTGCTTGTTATTTAAAATCAATACAAGGAGAAAGTTAAATACTTTTCTCGGGAGAGTGTATAAAATATCTCATGTTATTTATAAAACTTTTTTAAAAACAAGTTCAATTCAAGCATTTTAATTAGAGTAATTAGGAAGGAAATATAAAGGAAGCACTTATGTGGAGTTAAGGGGACCAAAATAACTAATATACCAAATTATTTCATAATAATAATAGCATCAGAGCACTTACCACACTTTAGCAGGAAGTGAAGAAAGGAAGATCTTTAATATATGGTATCTTGCTTTTTCATAAGAACCAGGAAAGATGTTCTGAGAAGACACAATATATCAGAGATCTGAAGGGAAAGAAGTTCACTGATGATGAAGGGGACTGGGGAAAGATTTATTTAAACACTTTATTTAAACACCGTGGTTACAAGTTTGTTCATAACATAGAAGGCTTTTTTCCACAGATACAAAATTGTTCATGATTGAGCTTTAGTCATACAATGTACAATACCTTTTACCGTGCAGAATTAGTGTTGTGCCTGTCACTTTATCTCCTTCAACAAATAATTCTCCAGAATGATCATTTCCAACTATCATTTTCATAGTGGTCTTTTCTCTGCCCTACTTACACTCCATGCTATTTGTGTCAAGCTTCCTGTGTCGTGCTCCTGGCCCTCATCTCCATTGTGTTTGGATATTATTACCAAGTTTTCTTTTCTTTTTTTTTTAATATCCCACAAATAAGTGTGATCACCTTATGCCTATCCCTCTTCCTATGAATCATTTGACCATTGTTTTATAGGGGTTTTCTTCTCACCTCTTTGGGACCCCAATTGTTTTTATATTATTTCTGTTAAACTAAATTCAAAGTTCTATTTTTTTGAGGATATTTTTTCATCTCTTGTTAACTTATTTTGAGACTTTTTTTTTTACATCTCTGTCGTTGTCTGGAGATTTCTTTACCTTCCTCTCTGAGCTCATTGATTTGGTCTTTAATAGCTGTTACTCTGCTGGTGAGGTGTTCCAGTTTGTTTTCTATTTGTCCACCAAGATTTTTAGTTCTGTCATTTCTATTTGAATTTTCTTATTTCTACTCTCATATACTCTGTGTCTTATTGTCCATTCAATGGTTTCTTAGAGTTCCTTAAACATCCTCAACTTTTCCTTTCTAAAGTCTTTATCAGAGAATCTAAATAGGTGACTGATACTAGTTGGGTCTTAACTACCATCTTTGTTCACTAAGTGTAGTGGAATTCTGTGTTATAAAGGTTAATCACTGAGACCTTTACTGTGTGGTTGTCTTTTATGTGTCGCAGTGTGGCTCATTTATTGGAAGATATGTGCAGTCACGGAGTGAAATAGAGCATCTACACTCTGGGAGTACACTGACCTGGGTATAAAAATCCCTCTTCTGAATCACAAAGAGAATTTCGTTCTGGACTGTTTGTGTGACTCAGTTTCTTGGAATTGTGTCACTTTCCTCTTTCTTATCACATCTTCAGTCTTTACAAATCTTTTGAAGTGTTTTTGTGTTTTTAAAGCTCTTTTTTACTGCATTATATTGGTTTTTACCTATTTTTTATTTATTTTCCTTCCAGGCACTCTTTTTTTATTCTTGGTGGGCTCCATTCCAAATGTCAGCATATCTACAAGAGCCTTTTTATCTTACTACTCAGAAGGCTGGAAGCACTCAATTGTGCTGATAGCCCCCAGGACATAACTATCACAAGTGTAAATTCTCTTCTTGAGATTGACACTCATATAGACACTATATATATATATACATATATATATATAGTGTCTATATGAGTGTCAATATATATATATATATATATATATATATATATATTTGGTTTTAGGGCCACACCCGGTGACGCTCAGGGGTTACTCCTGGCTATGCACTCAGAAGTCGCTCCTGGCTTGGGGGACCATATGGGAACCGGGGGATCAAACCATGGTCCGTCCTAGGCTAGCGCAGGCAAGGCAGACACCTTACCTCCAGCACCACTGCCCGGTCCATAGACACTATATATTTTTTAACTCTAACAAAATTATCATTATGTTTTCCTTCATAGTACTATGCCTGAACATATACTTCATCCGATTTCTATTCTCTTTAATTTATGCACACTTGCTTTGTGTTCCAGAATGCAGTCTATCATGTGAAAGTCTATGTACACTGGAGAAGAATGTATACTTGGTTTGGAGTGGGGAAGTCCTATATGTGTCTAGTAAGCCATATTTTGTTTTTTTATTTTTAGAGTTTTTTTTTTTTTGGTCATTCCTAGCAGTGCTCAGGGCTTACCTTTGCCTCTATGTTTAGGTATCATTCCATGTAGTGCTCTAAAGATCACAAAGAGTGTCAAGGATTGAACCCAGGTTGGCTGTATGCTAAGCATGTAAATGTTTCATTTACTATTTTATGTAAGATTGATCTATTTAAAAACAAGAAGGTGTTTTTTGCATAGTGACATTAAATCAGGGGCATTCCCACCACCAATGTCGTACTCCCTCCACCCCTGTTCCCAGCATGCATTCCCTATGTCTTTCCTTTGCCCCACCCCCACCCCAGGCTGCTAGTATAAGTAGTCCCTTCTTTGTCTAGCTTGTTGTAAATTGGGTATCGATTCTTTTGTCATTGGCTTTGGATTTGGTGTCTGATCATTTTTTTATTTCTACTTAATATTCATTTGACTATTTGGTCTTGGTATCCTTCATTATTCCCCCACGCCCAATTAATGAGGCAGAACAAGATGATTTAAGTTATGTGGTTCTTTTTGAAGGGAAAAGGGAGGGCAAAATTCAAACAAGCAAAAACCAGGAAGAGTCATTCTATAAATATCAATTTAAGAAAAGAAAGGGGAAGAGGAAGAAAAGCATAACAATACAAAAAAAACTACAATGACCAAAAAAAAGTCTAACAAAAAACCGAAAAGCACCACAATAAAGATAACAAGCAAAAATAACCACGCTCTTGAAATAAAAACAAAACAAACAAAACAAAGAAGTCAAACAATGACAACAATAACAAAAATGTGTGCTTCCTTTTTTTGTTGTTGTTGTTGTTGCATAGGCACAGTAAATATTGGGAAGATTAGAAAGGGAATTCTCTTGACTTAAGAGATACAAGGTTTCTCCACCCTTGAAGCATACTGTCATGAGAATACTACAGGCTCTGTACATGCTCTTTTACTCTCCCCTAGATCCTTTTTTGGTGTCTGGAAACTTTCTGCTCAGTTGTGGATCATAAAATCAGGCCTCTGTAACTAGAAATCTTTGTATTTGCACAGGTCATATAATGGAGCTTAGGCTGGAGTCTTTCTTTATGGTTCTAGAAGTTCTGTTCCATCACTATTGTTTTATCATTCTTTTGTAGTTGGTGATCTTGGTTTTTCCACTGATCCTAGGACAAAGCCTAGGATAGAGTCTTTCATTATGTTTCCAGAAGTTCTGCTCAGTTGCAGTTGTCTCAATCAGACCCCTGGAATTAGAGATCTTGGTTGTTGTACAGATCATAAGCCAAAGCCTAGACTAGTGACTTTTTTATTGGATAAGTTCTTCCAAGTGATTTTGTCACAGTCTTCTGTAATAAGTGATCTTGGCTTTTGCACAGATCAAAATCTTCTTATTTCATCTTATCATTAGGAGGTGAGGTAAGACAGATTGCTCTTAGACCAAGTTGTTGCCATTTCCTCATTGTCAGGATGTCATATCAAAATTGGCTCATGTGGGGGCCCGGGAGATAGCATGGAGGTAAGGTGTTTGCCTTTCATGCAAAAGGTCATCGGTTCGAATCCCAGTGCCCCATATGGTCCCCCGTGCATGCCAGGAGCAATTTCTGAGCATGGAACCAGGAGTAACCCCTGAGCACTGCCGGGTGTGACCCAAAAACCAAAAAAAAAAAATATTGGCTCATGTTGGTATCAGAGCAGTATTAAGAATGTCCCAAAGGGAGTTTGGTTCCTAGAGCTGTAAGATGCAGTGGATAATACTACATAGGGCAGCCACTTACATAGGTAGGCCTCATTTCCACATTGTTTAGTACTCGAGATTCGAAACCTATGTGTGTCCTAAACTGCTCCAGCCATTATCTAAGCCTGAAACCTTCATTTAGCAAGGCCCAACCCCATCACTGATGAATGCTTAGAAACTACCAACGCCAATGCACCAGCCTAACTCTTATTTGATCACTTAATTTTTTTAAATTTATTTTTACTATATTACTTATTTCTCTTTTCTGCTCTCTCTTATCTTTTGTTCTCCTTTCCTCTCTTTCCTAAGTTATAACCTAAGCTAATTATTTATCTTAATTCAACTAGTCCTTAAGAGCTCAAACCCATTCTATTAGGGTCAGACCTCTAGCAACACCTTAAGAATAGATCAGTAATGTATGTCTTGATGTGGACATGAGTACATAGACCACGGACTTCTCTCTGAGAGCCAAACCTAAATTGTAAACAATCCTTGCCTATAGTGTATATAGCCCCTCCTGTATACTATCCCTTCTTTCCCCCTTTCAGGAATTCTACTATCCCTTCACTCCTCAATCTCAATCTGATATCCTGCCTTATTAATGCTCTTTACCCTCAGTTCTTAACCCATTAGATATCAAGACCGAACTCCTGCCCCCAATAAGCCATCACCCAGCTCCCAAGCTAAAGGACACCCTCACAGTCCCACATCTCATCCTTGGGCAAGAAACTACAACCAACATTCCTGCTGACTTATGCTCTGTGGTCCTCCTTTTCACTCCCCTCCCCAAATGTGAACTGTTGCTTACTACCGGATTTAGCTCCAACAGGACCTCCAGTGCAAGAACTCTACTCCAGTCCTTTCTGCCGCAAATCATTTCTGAAACTCAACAAGACCAGGGTGTGTGATGAAAATGTGCCCTGAATTCCACCCCCTACAGAATATCTCAAAGGACAATGGGAAAGCCTATATTTCCTTTATATGTTTAAAATTTTACAATATTACCTCTTAACCTGTGTATTCCCAAATGTAAGGTAGTCTCCTGCATTGCTTTGTTCACTTAATTACTTTTTTAATTCATTTTAATAACTTAATAATTTTTATAATTTGTTATATATAGTCTTGTTTTTGTTTTCTCTCTTCCTTAACTCCACCTGTTTTTGTTCTGCTTGGTACAAAAACCTACAAGAAAAAGTCTTGCCTGGAATAAAAGCTCAGATTAAAACCAGGGCACAGAGACAATGGAGCCTGACACTCTCACCCCAAAATACACCAGCAATAAGTATCATTTCTTTTTACGAAGGCATACTGAAAAAAAAAAGAATATATAGAAATGTATAGAAACAAGCTCTTATTTAGTAGGGATAAGAACTCATGCATTTTACAATACAGAAGTGCCTCCCACCTTGAACATATTCATGTGGCCCCAACTTAGACTCCAGGTCATTAGACAGTGACCATCCAACCCCAAACCCTAGATCTCAGACATCAAACAGGCACAGTTCTCCACAACTGCTCCAAGTTCTTTAGATTTTTAAAATATGAACAACTTTGTATCACTCCTTTGAATGTGAGAGATAATTTAGCTAGATACTGCAACTTTATTTGGACATTTATTTCATTCAATATGACTTATTCATATTGATAGGATTATTAATGATAATACTGATACAATCAGTAATGATAGTACTGATAAGATTATTAATAATGATAATACTATATCTTGTTATTCTTTTATTAACTGTAGGGTTTAATTTGATAATGTGCTGTGAGTCTACAGGTGTTATTTATATAAAGTTTGTTCTTTGTTCTTGCTATTCTCATTTTTTAACCCTTCCTTGACTTTTTCTATTTTAATTATGTTAATTATTTTATAATTATAATTATAATTAATTTTATAAATTAATTATTTAAATATGTTTTTGCATTCTTCTCTTAGGGTTTTTGTGTGGTTTCTTGTTTGTGGTTTGTAACTCTGAGTTTTTTTGATCTGGGCATATGACTTGATTCTCAAAGTGGGGAAATTCTCAGCTATAATTTCTCTAATCAAATTTTTTCCCACTCTCTTATTATGGAGCTCCTATGTAAATGTTGTTCCTCTTGAAACTGTTCTATAGATACTTTGCAGGATTCATTTTTCATTTGGGTGGGGTGTTGGGGCCACATTCAGCAGCACTCGGTGGTTTCTCCTATTCTTCGCTCAGAAATTACTCCTGGCAATCTTGGTACCATATGGGATGCCGGGGATAGAACCCAGGATGGCCAAATGCAAGACTCATGCCCTATCTGCTGTGTTATCGCTCTGGAACCAATTGCGGGGTTTATTTTTCATTTTTCTTCATTCTTTGTCTTTTCTTTGTCAACTATTTATACATTTTATCCAGAAGCACACTGATACTTACGTTCTTATGCGGGTGGGCTCCTTTATTGTATTTTCTTGGTTCACTTACTATTTCCTCATTCAGTTCAGAAACTTCTGACTAGTTTTCTCACACTTAAACTTTCTTTTTTTGAAGTTTTCTTCTACTGTTCTCCTCGGTTTAGGGAGCAGCCTTACCATTGTCATCCTTTGTTTGTTTAGTAAGTTGGTTGGTTTGGGACCATACCTGGTGATGTTCTGGCTCTGCACTCAAGGGACCATATGAGATGCCAATGCTCAAACCCAAGTGGATCATATGCAAAGTAGGTGTCTACTGTACTATTGCTCAGACCCCAACATTGTCCCTTTGAAATCTTTATAAGGGAAGTGAACGAGCTCTTGTGTATTTGGGGTCTCTCATTATCTCTTGTCTTCATCCACTAATGCAGAGGAAATTAGCCACTTTTTCATTGTTTCTTGTATGAAACTAGACTAGAGCTTTGGGCCTGGTTTTGTGCAGGCCTGAGTCTCAACGATTCCATACAGAGATGGTGGCACTGAAGTTGCAGCACTCAGGGTGAGTTCTGGGAATTTGCAGTCATGATCCCTTGTCTTATTTATTTGATAGACTTGGAGTAGTGTATAATAAGCATTTAATAATGACTATTGATGATTTTGTATTCAAAGCTGCCATAATGTCATTGCTTCCCAAGGCCAGCACAGCCTCTCACTCACGAGCTCCAACTGAAGGAGAAGGGAGGTAGGGAAAGTCTCCACCATGCCAAAGCAGACTGCCCACAAGTCGACCTTCGATAAAGAACCAAGGTAGCAACTGACTACAAAAGCCACTTGCAAGAGTGCTCCCTCCACCCGAGGGGTGAAGAATCCTCATTGTTACAGGTCTGGTACTGTGGCATTCGTGAAATTAGGTGTCTCAGAAGTCCACTGAACTTCTGATTCGCAAACTTCCCTTCCAAAGTCTGGTAGAGAAATTGCTCAGGACTTCTAAAGAGATCTGTGCTTCTAGAGCACAGCTATTGGTGCTTTGCAGGAAGCAACTGAGGCCTACCTGGTTGGCCTTTTTGAAGATACCAGCTTGTGTGCCAGCCATGCCACACGTGTAACAATTATGTCAAAAGACATACAGCTAGCACCCTGCATACGTGGAAAATGTGCGTAAGAATCCACTATGATGGGAAACATTTAATTCTTCAAAAAATATTTTCCCCCTTCTTTCTGTTATTGTTCTCAACGTTAAATTATTCCCCTCATGGGGTCAAAGGTACCTAAATATATGATTATAAATGAAAAAGGGGGGACAGAAGTAAGGTATTGGCTGCATTCCATTTTCACTTGTGTGTGAATTTTTTGGGGGGGAGGTCACACCTGTTAGCACTCAGGGGTTACTCCTGACTCTATGCTCATAAATCGCTCCTGGCAGGCTCAGGAGACCATATGGGATGCCGGGATTCGAATCATCAACCTTCTGCATGAAAGGTAAATACCTTACCTTGTGTGTGAATTTTTAATGTAAATGTGGGAGCAAAAAGATTAGTGGGATGTCAAAATATTCCAGTGAATAAGTTTAAGCAGTTCAACTTTATAACAATTATAAATAAACCTGTTAAATTTTTCTGGACAATGTCAGCATTTGAATTTTTTTAAACGGGCAAATTTCTTATTGATGGAAACTAAAAAATACAGACTTAGGGTGAGGGAGGAGGGAGATGGGAAGTATTGGTGGTAGGAATGTTGCACTGTGAAGGGGGTGTTCTTTTTAATGACTGAAACCCAAGTACAAAGGTGTTTGTAATCATGATGCTTAAATAAATACATTATTTTAAAAAAAGCACTGTTACTGCATAAAATTTTATTGTAGGAAGGGAAATGGAAAACAATTTAAAAAATAATGCCCGGAGAGATAGCACAGCGGTGTTTGCCTTCCAAGCAGTCAATCCAGGACCAAAGGTGGTTGGTTCGAATCCCGGTGTCCCATATGGTCCTCCGTGCCTGCCAGGAGCTATTTCTGAGAACAAAGCCAGGAGTATCCCCTGAGCACCGCCGGGTGTGGCCCAAAAAAACCAAAATAATAATAATAATAATGACTATTGATGGATTAATATGGAGTGCATTTTTGAGTGATATCTAATTTATTTTTTAGACTTAATTTTATGTAATATGCATAATTAGTAAAAAGAAATAGGTGCTTGAGGTGTTCTCAGCTTATTAAATAAACTTCCATATATCTCATTCTCTACCTCTGTTATCTGATAACTATGCCAACAGTTGCTCTGATGATTAGATGAAACAAATCTGAATTCCACAAAGGATGTAATTCCCACATGCACCAGTGGGCACGCTAAGGACAAAAAACGAAAAAAGAAAGAAAAGAAAAGAAAAGAAAGAGAAAGAGAAATGGGAGACCAGAGAGATTGTACTAGTAGAAGTACAGTAGAACACTTCCTTGCATGTGGTTAATCCAGATTTGACCCCCAACACCCTTCCAGAAGTGATTATGGTCTCCTGAGCCCTTCCAGGAGTGATTACTCAGCACAGAGCCAAGAGTAAAACCAAGTAAAAACCAAGTGTGGTTTTCCCCACCCCCTGAACTCACTGCCAAAATAAAATATTTTGCTTTTACCCTACTCTGTGCCAAGAATTATGCATGAAAACATTCCTAAAATAGTTCAATGTTTAAAACCTGCCCATAGAATTCCTAGACTACCTGAGGCCTGACAGGATGTCTCCCAAAAAGAGAATATTTTAAAATCCCCTACAAAACAGCAACAACAACAAGCCTTCGGATTTCATATTAGCTCAACTTCTAGTGTGGTTGAAATGGGGTTAGTAGCAGACACTCGGCAAATTCAGGGCTTCCTTTTCCTCTAAATGTATGTCTTAGATACTACTATTTTTCTGGGATAAAGTGTCTAGAGATTGATAACCATTAGTCACCAGTAAGACTTTAAAGTTCAATTGATCATGTGGCTTTTTTTCTTCAGAAAGCCTTCCATTACACTTGTCATTTGGGAATGAAAGCAACATTTTTGTGTGACATATAGAACAAATTGCACCAAACAAAGACACCTGCATAAGTATGCCTTCAGCAGGGTTCCAGTAATTTCTTATGACTTTGTATTAATTTTCTCTACAGGTTCTTCTTCTTTAATACACATTTTGCACCTCAAAGAAGTTATTCCATATTTTAAAAAGCAATGAAGATAATTTATAATCCAAAGTGTCTTTATTCACTGCAAAGTTTCAAAATGATATAAATTGGTTGTACTCCCCCCCATGGATTTTAGGTTACATAGCAAGGAACAAAGCAACAAGTTCTAAAATTACATAAATAAAATTCATTCTTTTGATTAAAAAATGCAGTTGCTTTAACAACTGATCTCAGTCTTAAGCCCATCAAAGTGTTTTAAAAGCTTATGACCCGAATTAAAGAAACACCTGAAGCCTTGAGGGAGAGTAGTTTTCTAGAGAAAAACACATTAATATTTCATGTGGAAGGCATTTTAAGGTATATATTGGTTCTCTAAATCAGTGAGATTGCTGACATTCACTGCCAGCACAGGTCTTTTGAGTTCCAGTTAAGGAATGGGTGTCTGGGAACTTATGCACCTGCATTCCTGGTCTGAAAAAAGTGAGATCTCCACATTTGTACAAGGCAAACGCACTACCCACTGTGCTATTGCTCGGGCCCCTAATCTTACTATTTATTTGTTTTTGTTATCCTTAACAGTGGAATTAAACTACAACTGAAAATCACTAAAGTACACTAATGCATTAAAAGTACAACTGAAATCACTATCATAGAGTGTTTTGCTTATGTTTTCCTCAATGTCTTTTGTGGACTCAAAGTCTTAAGTCTTAAACCCATTTTAGTGAGCTTTTGAGCACTGTGTAAGACAGATTCTCATTTTTATTGCTACATGTGATCAACCAGATTTCCCTGCACCACTCATTTACTTTAAAGAGAAATCCCTTTCTTGAGACTTTAAGTTCTTCATTTCTTTTCTATAAATTAACTATCTATTATTTAAAGCTTTACTTCTGGGTTCTAGAGTCTATTCTATTGCTCAGAGACACTAGACTACAAATTCCAATAAGTTTTAGTTATTAGCAATTATAACTCAAATTTATGTTTTAAATTATAAATTATTATGCAAATTGATTTTAAAAATAGGCCACCCAGAAATTTGGGGGGAGAGGAGAGAGCTGGAAATATCTCCTAGCTATACTCAGTCAAGCTGTGTAATTAGATTTTTTTCTAATTGAAAATGTAATATAAAACTCATACAATGGGTAATGCCCTTGTTTTGCATATGGCCGGTCTGGGTTCAATCACCAGCATCACATATGGTTCCCTGAGCCCTGCCAGGGGTGATTCTTGAGCACAAAACTAGGTGTAAGCTAGAGCACTTCAGAATGTGGCTCTAACAGTCCCCCCACGCAAAAAAAAATTTAAACAAAATGATAATAGAACAGAGTGAGAATACTAGTCAACATTTTTGTTTATTTGTTTTTAGGGGGCACACTTGCACTATCATCTCAGCCCTGACATTGAAATATTTTATAATATATCCTCCTGAAAAAAAAA
>PVKC010033909.1:0-13826 GCA_004027635.1 Crocidura indochinensis | reverse complement strand
CATTTGCCTTGCATGAAGAAAGACAGTGTTTCAAATCCCAATATCCCATATGGTTCCCCCTACCACTCCTGCCTGCCAGGAGCAATTTCTGAGCCTAGAGCAAGGCGAAACCAATGAGTATTGCTTGATGTGAGCCGAAAAACAAAAAAAAAGTCATTTTTCTTTCTCTGTAAATATTTGTTCACTCTATCTTGAATACAATTATTAATATACCCTATATTTGTTATAGGATATATTATCTTTCTTATATCTTTGTTTTGAAAAATGCCTATGTTAGCTCATATAATTATAGATGTTTCAGTTTCCTTCAGGCTTCTATGTCTTAGACTATTCTTCCCTCTCCCTTCACTCCAAATTTTGTTTTTATCTTTATTGATAAAATAGTACTCTTGAATATAATATATAGTTGAGTTTTGTTTCTATTTTGTTTTGATTATTTGTTTTATGTGCCACACTTTTGGTATTTAGTGCTTACTCCAGGTCCTTTTGCTCAGGGTGCTCAGAGTTCTATTGGTGGTACTGGGAATTGAATAGGTATTTACTAGTTTCTTCTCTCCTACCCAGAGTTTTGTTTCTTCATTCAGTTAGTCATGCTTGTCCTAATTGGTGAATTTAATTCATTTTTATGTAATAAGGTGATTACTGATAGATAAATTTTATTGCCTTTTTATTGTTTGAATTTGAAGTTCTTCGTTCTTTGTTTTTCTTTTTCTGATTTCCTCTGTGTGTGGGGTGGCATGCCCAATGGTGTTTGAGGGCTTCCCCCAAAGAAGCTTTGGAAACCAAACAATGCCAGGATTGAACTTGGGCAGCATATACAATACATATACATATACAATTAGTTATCACACTAGAGCCCTATTTTTCTTTCTGTAGATTTTCCTTTTGAGCTTCATTCAAGATTCTATGTCACACTCCATTTTAAGTTGAGAGCAAATTGTACCTTATTCTCAAAGTATATTCTTACATTCTCTGAAAGGTAGTGAAAAGAGATTCAGAAGCAGAGATAAATTTGACCAATTAGGGTCTTTATTGGAGATGGCTGTGTACTCCCTTGGTAGGTTTAACACAATACATTGGCACTGGAAACCACTGTAGGTGTATATAGTTCACATCTGGCCAAAAATGCTGGAAAGATGATGTGATGATGTATGTGTTGAAGTGTTCTTAGCTTAAAAGTTCCTGTATCTCCTAAAAGCAGGTTGGGTCAGTTTTTGTGGCAGTTCTTATAACTTGTGGTCCTTAACACATCCTGTTATTCCCTTGCCATATGTTCTTCTGACTATGATATACACCTACATCCAACCTCTTAATTCTAACTGGCCCTCCTTCTGGTGGGGATGGGGTCTGGTTGTTTTACCCCCAACAAACTTTACATTCTCCTCTATTCTTTACTTATGTTTTGATTTCCCCCAACCTCAATCTTTCTTTTATGTGTCTTTTACTTAATTAGTGGAAGTTTTAATTATATTGCTTCATTAATAAAAAAAAGAACTTCATGCTGACCTTTACATGATTGATTTTTCTGTATTTACTGTATGTTTATTTTTGACCCTATGGTATTTTCTACATGTTTTGTTGGTTATTAGCCAGTTTTCATTTTATAGAAGTTATTCTAATGTTAAGTATTTTTTCAGGTTTGTTCAATGGTGGTGAATTTTGTTACTATTTATGTTTGAAGAGAAAGTATTTTTTCTTCAATTCTACATGCTAATTTTGTTGAATAGAGGATTTGTTGTTGACTTGTAGGATTCCTTGTTCATTTATTTGTTGGTTGAATATATATCATGCCTTGCCCTATATTTAAAAATCTGCTTGCTAGAGTCCAGAGACAAAGGACAAGACCCCACAATTAGAGTAAAGTTAAACAAAAGTTTATTCCTTCAGCCACAAGTACCATTCTGACTGACCAGGGCCATCACCCAAGGAGATGACAACACCCAAAGTTATATAAGAGGGAGATAAAGGGAAATTCTAGCTTCTGATTTTCCTTAAAATAATTGGGTAGCTTGGGAAAGTGTTAATTGAAACAGACTTGAGAAAGCCTAACATGTACCTTACAACATGTGTGCCTTACAAAATGGCATTCCTTTTTGTTCAGAACCAGAGAGAAGCCTGACATTTGGTACTTACAAAATGGCTTCCTTCCTAATTCAGAACCTAAGGCCCCATACATTGTGGGGTTTCCTTGTATGTCTTCTGGTTGACTTGGTAAAGTGGGCATTGAAGAATTTTCTAGAAATGTGTGCTTGTACCTCTCTATTCAACACACATTGAACACCCAGGGAAATACCTGGGATGTGTCAACATTGTAAAATTTTGCTAAAGGCTACAGGTACCTAAATGTCCTGTATGCTCTAAACGCACCAGGCTTAGAATACAGCTATCAGGCTATACTGAAGCTCATTTCTCTTGTTTGGTATAGGAATGCTCCCCAGTCCCGACCAATGAGTTTTTGAAGAACTTTGGACTCAGGCTGAAGTGAAATTTGTTGCTTGAAGTAAAGTCAATCTTAATCTCAGAATATGCATTTCAGGGTCTTCACCATCTCTGCAGAAAATAACCTCATAAGGAGGCAAACTAAATAATAAAGCAAAATAGTTTTTATTAGTTTTGTTTGGTAAGAGGTGGGGTGGAGCATCCCAGAGATGCTCAGAGGTTACTCCTATCTCTGTAGTCAAGAATTATGCCTGGGGAGGAGCATGGGGGACCATATGGGTTACTGGTGATCAAACCTGGGGGGGGGGGGTTATGTGCAAGGAAAAACCCTACCCAATGTAATATCTCTCCAATTGTAAAATAGTATTAATTCAAAGAAATTAGAGAGATATGTGGGGAGAGAATGAGTTACATGCTCAAAAGAGAGCAGAGTCTTCTCCAGAAGGGTACTATACAGAGAATGTCTTTGGGCAGATATTATATTCAATTTTTCAATTTTTCGATAATAACTAATCTAAATGTCAAAGGGAAAGTCTTGAGCTATAGGTACTCCTTTCATATTCTTATTGTTTAGGTTTTTGGGGGGGGACACACAAAACAGCATTCAGGGGTTACTCTGAGACTCTGTGCTCAGAAATCACTCCTGGCAGGGGACCATATTGGATATGCCTGGGATCAAACAGACCCTAGTTTACTGTGACTCTGGTTGGCTGTGTGCAAGGCAAACTGTGGCCTCTCCTTTTACATTCTTTTCAAAACCTTATGATTCTCCTGAAGCTTTTTCTTTGGGTGTATCTGGCCTTTTTCTGGGTGGGGCCTCTACTGATTTTCATCTCCAAAGTCGATTTGCATCTCAAAGGAATGTGTTACTCAAACCATTGAGCAAATTCAGGATTGTGAAATTTCCTCTTAAATTTTATTATTTCCCCCCAATTTATTACAGACTCCCCATATCTATCTACCTACATCATATGTAATCTTGTTTCTCTCTTGCTTGAAAAAATATTCTCTTTATGTTCACTTTATTTGGGGGCCACACAGGGCAATGCTCAGGAATTATTTCTGACTCAGCTCTCAAGAATTCCTCCTAGTGATTTATAATCCCATAAAATATATAAAAGTTATCTATTAAAAATTGTTTTTACTTTGCTTTTCACTATCACATCTTCCTCCTCATTGATTCAACTGTGGGGAGGAGGGAGATTTGGGACATTGGTTATGGGAATATTGCACTGGTGATAGGGGGTGTTGACATGACTGAAACCCAATCACAATCAAGGTGTTTAAATAAAATATTATTTTAAAATAAAAAAAAGAAAAGAGAATGCCATAGATCTGAAGTCAAATCTGAGGCAATAAACCAATGCTGCTTTAAAAAAAAAAAAGAACAAAAAAAAGACTTTCCATTGTAATTTTTGAATTCCACTTTTATGCTCTGTGTGAAAGTCTTAAATTTCTCTACTTCTGTAGTATTTCTTGCTTTGCTCGTCTATCCTTTTTGTAAATTTGCTGAATATCTTTAATAAAATTACTTTAAAGACTATATAAAACATTTTAATTCTGTCTTTTTAGGTTGTTTTTATCCCCGTCCCCAAAGTGTTGCCACATAAATATACCTTGGGACATTTGTTTTTGTTTTCTAAGTTTTGTTTGACTGTGTGTCTGTATTCATTTGTTAGGATAAAAATCTGTCACTCCCATTTTTGAAGGATTAAATTTATGTTAGAAATAAGGGGCTATAATAATAGTCTGGAGTCCCAGATTGTGTGGATCACAGTGGTAGAAGTTAAAGTGACCAGGGTTTGGGCAAACAGTGACAATTCAGAAAACTTTATGTGGAAGGTTTGGAAGAATCTTTGGGTAAGGATTTCTTACATAATACTAGAACCTGCACTGCTTGGAGTCAGAGAAGTCAAGAGCATGGTTGAGTAGACAGACAAGCAGGTAGGGAAGCATACCTCCTCCCAACCACCACCACCCACACAATGAAGAGACAAGGTTTGGAAGAATTAATTCATTATTGATAACATTCAACAGTGATAACCCTGTGCCACTGCAAACCCTGAGAAGACTGAAGCCCTATTGACAGAAGTTCCAGCAGAACAAAGGCCAAGGATGAAATATCAAAGACCATCAAATACCTGCAATAACCACCCTAGCAGCAAGAGTTTACTCAGGTGGGAAGGGCCAGTTGGGGCAGATTGGGAAAACCCATATAAATTTGCTGAATATCTTTAATGAAATTACTTTAAAGACTATATAAAACATTTTAATTCTGTCTTTTTAGGTTGTTTTTATCCCGTCCCCAAAGTGTTGGGGAACAAAGGAGGTACAGAAATATGTTGCCTGGATGCATAGTGCTTGAAGATATATCCTGCATATCCCCTCTTGATGATGCAAGAGTACAGTGGGTCTCAAGAATAAAAATATTGAGTAGTAATGATGCTTAGATTCTGAGTTAGAATGTACCAAGTGAGGAGGAACATAGTATAGAATTTAGTTAAATATAGCAAGATTTTGGGGGGGGGTTATAAAAAAACTAAATATTTTTGCAAGCCTCAAAAGGCTCTTTGCATTCCTTACCAACTGATAAAAATTTTACAAGAATTCAACTATCCTACATAGTGCCCTGGCTGATCTGTGTCCTTTGTGTTGGCCTTTTGCTTAGGCATTGTCCATTATCTTATCCTATTTGGTGGAGCAAAATGTGTATAATACTAGCCAGGCCCTTGAGGATGGGTATGTATTAGGTTAGAGGAGACAAATGGAACTTCTGCCTTCTTTCATAATACAGCTTTTTTTCACAGATAAAGTTGTTCGTGAACTGAGTTACAGTCATACAATGTATAAGAACCATCACCAGTATGCATTTACCACCACCAATGTCAATGTGAAACTTTCCATCATTGAGATATGTCCTTTCCTATTTTCAGGCTGAAATTTGTACCAGGGATCTCTCCATCTTTGAAGAAAACTGATGTCTCTTGAGTAAGTTACTTTTGACTCTCTCTATTTAATCCTCTTCCTCTTTCTTTGTACCTCCAAATAGAATGTAATCTGCTTTTTACTTCACTGTTGATTTTCCTTGAGATTTTTTTCTTTGAGGGAAAGTGATGGACCCGAAAGAACTGGGCAAGGTGTAAGACTGGCTTTGCTTTTCTTGCTAGAAAAATACTATATGTCTCCAACCACTAATGTGCTGGAAGAGCTGGGTCAAGAGGAAGCTGTAGATTCCATTCTTGGGGCTGCTTCTTTTCTCCTCTCAGCTTCCCTATATCACCCTAAAGATTAAACCTGCATCACCGGTATGTATTGCCTTTCAATATTAGTGACTTTGACTACAAAGTTTTTTGCAGAGGATCAGAAAGATAGGACAGAGGGGGGCCCGGGAGATAGCATGGAGGTAAGGCGTTTGCCTTTCATGCAAAAGGTCATCGGTTTGAATCCCGGTACCCCATATAGTCCCCCGTGCCTGCCAGGAGTAATTTCTGAGCATGGAGCCAGGAGGAACCCCTGAGCACTGCCGGGTGTGACCCCCCCCCAAAAAAAAAAAGATAGGACAGAGGGTAATGTTTTTGCATTGCATGTGAAAGATCTAGGTTAGATGCCTGGCAGTCTTTATGCTCCACGAGGAGTGATCCCTGGGCACAGAAGCAGGAATAAGTAAGCCCTAAGCACCAATTGGTGTGATCCAAAAGCTAAAAGGATCTTGCAAGCTTGGAGTTAAATTATAGACAAGGGGCATTCAGAGTTGATATCTACCAATGTGACAGTTTTTCTCTTCCACCAATTGATCCTCTAAATTTAGCAAGTCAAAATTTCTTCTTTTAAACTACAATAAAATTTTCAAACTTGGGGCCAGAGAGATAGCATGGAGATGGGGCGTTTGCCTTGCAAGCAGAAGGTCAGTGGTTCGAGTCCCAGCACCCCATGTGGTCCCCTGAGCCTGCCAGGGGCGATTTCTGAGCGTGGAGCCAGGAGTGACCTCTGAGCGTTAACGGGTGTGACCCAAAAACCAAAAACCAAAAAAAAAATTTTTTTTCAAACTATTTTTATAATGGTTTCTGGAGCAAATGTATTTGTATGCTAGCTATCTTCTAAGAACTGATTCTAAGTCCTACTATCATACTTAATTTAAGACCCCTTATTTTCCCTCACAAAATATGAGCACTTACCTCTGTAGCATCATTTTCAAGTCCAGTGGCAGTCAATGTGGGATTGCAAGTCTCTTGCTTTCCTGCAAGATATTTTTTGTGTGATGTGTTTGTGATATTCTTTTCAAATGTGAATCAACAGGTCAGGGAAAGATACCTGGTAAGTTTGCTTTCTATTTCTCACAATAAATTAGTTTAAATCTTATAACTTTTTACTGTGAACATGAGTTTCAGCGAGTTCTCAGTTACTTCAAATGATATGTTCCAAAGATAATGGAAGATTAACTTTATCCATGAGAGGAACTTGAAGGCAGAATTCTCCTACAATCTTCCTACTATGTTGATTAAAATCAAGCATTTATCAATTATTTTTTATAGTTTCTGTCATTGCAGACATCAGTTCATAGAAGAACATTTTCCCTCAGGAAATAATATCATATGTTATTGTGCACTAATTCCTGATAGTAATGACCTATGTCATTTTCTCCTTACAGTTGTGAACTATAATTGTTACTTTTTATGATAAAATAGGGTAGAATTTATGAGGTATATATAAACCAATGGTATGACTGTTGTCTGCTTTCCACGTCTTTCACCTTTCCTTTCTTATGCTCATGTTTACATTCTCCCACTCTTTCTGTCATTTTCATTCTCTAGTCATTTATCCTGATGTATTTAGCTGTCATATTGTGAAACAACCCTGTGCTGAGAAACTGGAACCAATCCCTCTGCATTCAAGTCTATATTCTTTTGAATACTCAACTCCATTTAACATCATAAATGTAATTTTGTTACAGTTTGGTATAGTAAAATATGACAAATTTTCATCCCTGACATACACAGAAAATTATAATACATATTTAGTTGTGCAAAATAATATTTAAATAAATACTTCTTTAAGCTTCTAAATTTTAGAGTAATGGTTATATATATGAATTATAGCATGGAAATAGTCCCAAGACTAAAATAACAGTACATAGAAATCCAGGATTATTTTGTAATTTGGCATGAGTTACCAGTAAATGTTGCAGCCTTTATGTCAGAATTGGCCCTAAAGACTCCTATTATTATAGATGAGATGAACCACCCCAAGCAGAGAATATAAAGAAATATGTCAAATAAATTACATCTGTTTATAAATAATTTCAATTTTATAGTTTCCCAACCATAACATTAGATCATTATTCAATTTCATATATATGTGATTTGAGATCTGAACATGTATATCTCATACCATATCTCATACAATAGCACAGTTTATATAAGATTATTTTGAGCTCTGTATTTCTTTAGTATAATTTGGAATAAGATATATTCAGTATGTATGCAGTTAAGATACTTGTTATTTTACATTTTACAAGGTTTGCTATTGATTCTGTGCTTAGAACTCACTCTTGAAAGACTTTTTTTTCTAAGATTTCTCCTCAATTTTCCACATCTCAAGAAGCTCTTTGCTTCTTGAAAATCAGGTAAACAAAGAGAAAGAGGCATTTGCTTCTGTGGTTCAGAGAATGTGAATTTGTATGGCTTGTTAATTGTGATTTCTTTGCAGCTTCTGTTTTCATGTCACCTATTTACCTCTTCTGCTGATAAAAATTGTTCAGACTATTTAATAAAACATTTTATAGCTTGTGAACTATCAGCTAGACAGCTTCAGGCCTTTGTGATGGAAAAGTCTATTTAAAAATGTAACAGGTTTTTTTTTTTAATTTTCCCCCATTTTTTCTCCTTTCTTTTCTTCTTTTTTTCTTTTACCAAGCTATTTTTTTGTTGTTGTGCAGCAAACTGGTTCAAATATCTGCTATTATCAAATATCTTTTGTGAAGTTATCAAAAATCTCAGACTTGGTGCCATCCAAATTAGAATTTCTGTATGTGAAAGGCAATTTCTAAGGTGGTCCTCAAAGTTGAAGATGAAAATAGGTTCTCTATCATTCTCTCAGCCTTTCTGTTTCTCTTCATGCCTTTTCTTCATTTCTGTCTTACAGAAACACGCACACACACACACACACACACACAAACACACACACACCTATGTGTGTCAGCTGCCATATTTGGTATAGTCCTGTAACAACGTTTCTTTCCTTTGGAAAGATATGTTATTTTAATTGAACAGCATTGAGTACACCATATTGTCCAGGACTTCTACAAGACAGCCATTTATGATAAACAGGACCCACTTAAAGTAAACACAATCCAAGTAAAGCCCACAAATTCTTAGTTCAAAAATTGTCTTCCTTGCTGAGAGTTTGATTGCTACCACCTGAGAGACCTTAAGTCAGGGATATCTAACTATCTAATGTTTACGCAAATAAATTACAGAAATTAGAATAAATATTTACTTTATAAGAAGTAAATTGTGGAATATTTGCAATACAGCAAGTGGTCACTAATATACATGATCAGCGTTTGATGTGTCCATATTTTCTATTATTTTACTCAATATCTAGTAAATTGAATGTCACTGTAGGTCATACTTAAAGTAAATTTTAGATTATAAACTCTGGAGCCAGTCCCCTATTGATTTCCAAATTACAAAAGGGATTCTCAATTCTCTGTGTGTCACCATTTTTTATAGACTAATATATTAAACACTTTTCTACCCATATTCCTGCTCAAAGGAAAAAGAAAAGACAAATGACCCAAGTATATGACTATATAGAAATTGTTTTCCAAATCCTATTCCTACCCTGATAACATATGCTTTTGTTCATACTTTTATTGGTAAAATAAAACTGAAAATGTCAGTTCTCCTTACATGAATCTTGTTGCAGATTAGGAAATCCTGATTTAGGAATAAAAAACTTTGATATTTAACTGTTGGAAAATATGTGTCGCTATATAAATTATGTCCATAGTTATTCATAGTGCTCTCCACAAAGTCTTCATGAAGAGAGGTAACTGGTGAAGTCAGGGAAAGAAATCATTTAATGATACCTTATATTAGAATGTATTAGAATTCTCTGACGAGTAGATCGATAAAAGCCTGTCTTGTGGATGAGGTAGGATTTGTTCTGAGCCTTAAAGGATTGGAGGATTTGCATTAATAGCTAGAAGTTTATGATAATTTCAGAAAAAAATAATTGCTTGTGCAAATGAGATTACGATTAATACTGTATTTGAGGACAGATTGGGAAAAGTACTTTAGAAACAGGTTATGTGATAGAAAACTAAGAAATATTTTTATTATAATGAATTAATTACAGAATCTGACCATTATCTGCAGACAGAAAAGTAATTTTGAATATAGGGATAAGTTGATAAAATACTGACTCCACAAATTTAATAGTTTTCAGTTGATAGCCAATATATAAATATTTCTTGAGTCTGTGTATCAGATAAATGGCACAATACAATGGCAAGGAAAGTAGATAAGATTATTACTTTCACAGAGTTTATAATTTACTGCCAAAGATGACAAATAAATTATAATTTAGATGTGATGCATAAATTTTTTAAAATTAATATGGCATGTGATTATAAATTAGGCTTTCCCAAACAGTTTTTAGTAAATATTTTGGTGAAGGGATTGTGAATTACTGTAAGAATTACTGCAAGAATACAGAGAGATTGTATGCAAACTCTACACCATCTTCACAATGACAATATCAACAATTAGTATCTATTGCAACCAAGATGTTGACATTTATATATTGAATGTGGTAAGTTATAGAATATTTTCATTAGGAATATTTCTCTTTGTTCCTTATACTTACTCCTGTTATGAATCTCTGGAAATCATTATCTGTTTATCATCATAATCTGATTTCCCCATCTAGATTTTTGATATTTCAAGAATCAATAAAATGGCTTATGAGATACTACAAATGTTAAGGTGCTAGTCTTTATGTGGACAATCCTGATTTGACTACCAGCACTGAGAATGGTACCTGAACTGCCATGAGTGACCCTGCTCATAGATATCATAAATATTCATTTATGAATAAGGATATTTACTTAAAATGTTTAGGATATTTCCATCTTAGTTTACTGAAAGTATACTCCCTATAAATTACTACATAAATAGTTTTGTGACAAATTATTTTATTTCTCTGAGGAAAAATGTGTTCAGAAAGACAAGTATTGCTAAAATGACTATCCCTATCTGCATATGTGTGTAATGTGTTTATTGCCAACTCACAATAGAGTGACTATACAATTTTGTAACCTGTTAAATAATAATTATACTATTTATTAAATTAGTTAATTTTATTAATGTCAATTTCTAGTTTTTGCATATTTTCTCCAATACTGTGATTGTTCTTTTATTTTTGCCATTTTATTTATTATTATTATTTTTTGTTTTTAGGGCCACACAGGGTGACATTCAGGGATTAGTCCTAGCTATGTGCTCAGGAATCGCTTCTGGCTTGGAGGACCATATGGGACACCTGGGAGTGAACCCAGGTCGCTCCTGGGACAGCCGCATGCAAGGCAAATGCCCTACCACTGTTCTACCGCTCTGGCCCTATTTTTGCCATTTTAAAATAGAGAAATTCATCATAGCTATTCATCATCAGCTATAAGTTTGACTATTATTTACATAAATTTCTTGAAATATGTATATTCTCTATATGAATGATTGCATATTTGTACTTTGTAATTTCAGGAATTATTCCTGTCTCTGTATAAAGGAATTATTCCTGATGGCTCTCATAGATTAATAGTCAGTGCCAGGGAGTGATTCCTAATAGCTAAATGAAAGGCAAATGCCCTACCTACTATACTATAGTTCTGGCCCTGAAGTTTGTTCAGTGTTCCATTTTGAGTAAATGTTGAGTGTCAACATAAATTTTAGATCAAGATATTTTTTATGTTTACAAAATGTTTTTTGCCTTTTGATGCCTTAATACTTTAGAACCATTTGTTTAATAGCCTCTCTTTTCTCTACTTAATTACCGTATTTGCCATAGTATAAGACAACTGGTCGTATAAGACGACCCCCTAATTTTACAGCTAAAACATAGGTTTAGGCCTATATTCACTGTATCAGACAGAACGTTCCTGTGCTTCAACTGTATGTGCCACAGTGAGCCAATCACAACAAGCAAAGGTTCAAAGGGTATACTGGAATAGACTTCCTCTCTGACTCTGGCCCATTTGAGCAGGCTTTGACAGTGTAGATTTGGGTCCAGAACATTGTCTCATTTGCATGCATCAAAAGCCTGCTTGGATTGGCCGAGTTAGAGAGGCAGAGGGTCCAAACAGCCTTGCAGTGATTGGTGCAGGATCGAGTTGGAAAATTCGTTTCTTGTCAATATCCAGATGAGTTTTGTTTAGCGGCATATCTAGATGTTTTTCGGGATGTGCTCAGCGTATAAGACGACTCCTGGATTTTTTTTTTTTTCAGTTGACTTTTTCGTTTCAAAAGTCGCCGGGTGTGACCCAAAAAAACAAACAAACAAACAAAAAAGTCCTTTTATACACTGGCAAATATGGTATTTGATTCTATTCTAAAAATTAGTTTGGAAGAATTGCATTACTCAGTCTTGAAGTTCTAAATTTTGCCTCTGTCCCAAAATAACCTATCTTTCAAATTCAAGGCAATGTAAAATAGCATGCAGAGACAGTTTCAGTGGAATTGATTTTGTTAAAAGCTAGTGAAAACAGAAAATATTTAAGAGGAAACATAAGCTTCTTTAAAAAGAAAATAGAACCTCATGAAGCTTAGGAAAGTACACACATCAGGTTTGGTTAAAGTTAATTCCAATTTGGAATTCTCAGATATTTTTAATTGCGATAAATTAAAATATATTTTTCTTGAGGTGAATTACATACCACTTTTGCATATGTTAAAATTAATAGAATTTTACAGTGATTTACAGCTATATAAATCTAATTAAAATGTTAGTGGATTATTGATTTGGAATGTTTATATATATCAAAGTCTTGCTAAATTTACATGCATGTATTATAAACATTTATCCAATATTTATAAGATTTTGTTGACTTAATTAAATCCCTAATAGTTGATGAGTTTCTTTAGAGAAAATTAAAATGCCTAAAAGAAATACAAAATTTGTTTAAAATTTTTTGATTACTCTTGCAATATGACAAAGGATTACACTATTTTTCTAGAATTGTAAAGTGAATAAATTTGCTGACAGAATAATAAATATAAGTTTCTTATATCTTCAGGAATTAAATTAATTAAAATACTTATAAATCTATGACAATCGTCACATAAAAATAAAAAAAAACTACGTTAAAAGTATGTGGAAGTCCATGAGAAAATCAGTCACAGTTAAGCACAGAAATAGGTGACTTAAGATGAATAGTAAAGTATAATGTGAAATATAAGTGCATTATTATAAGCAGAAAAAATGACAGAAGTCTTGAGAAGGAACTCATCTTATGTTAAACACTATCTATTGAGATAAATGTTGAATTTAATGCCCCAAATTGATAGTCAACAAAGAGAACATTGGATAATTAATTTCTGCTCTCCCATTGAGCAACTGAAACTTTAATATTAACTGCAAAAGAATTTTGAAGGTGATGTGGGCAGCACATCTGGTGGTATATTAAGTTCTTACTTCTGGCAATGGTCCGGAATTATATAGGATTCTATGTCAACTGGGTGTAAAGCAAGCACAAACACCCTAACCACTTACCTGCTGTCTGTTTCTGTTCATACAAGAAACTATTTTTAACCCTTTCCAGTTCTATTTTTACATGAAGAAAGGTAGAAGATTTTGAAATAGGGCTTGACCACATGGATTGAGGTGATGTGTGGAAATTGCTCCTCAGCACTAACCATAAGCTCATGAAAGATCATTTTAAACATACTCTTGTAAAAACTTTATGCCTTCCTCCTACAGAATTAAAAGATATATTAGGTGTTCTACATGCTTAACACAGTCATACTCATCCCATAATTTAGTAGAATCACACAAATGACCTTGAAACTGATAAATTTACATCTTCCTTAAGGTGTAATTATACTGCCCCTTTCCCTTTGTTGACAAAAACAATCATTTATTTACTGTCTCACTTTCATTTTATGATATAAAATATTATTTAATTAATTAGTAAATTTTCTCTTTTTAATAGAAAACTTCCATCGTCTGTGTCACCAAATTCTCATTCCTAAGTTACATGACATTTTCACCTAGAATCATTATTTCCCCATTTTGTTTTATTCCCATACCATTACTTTGCATGGTGTCATCCCAAAACTTGTCCTCCTTTCCTTCCTTCCTTCCTTCCTTCCTTCCTTCCTTCCTTCCTTCCT
>PVKC010033908.1:0-13848 GCA_004027635.1 Crocidura indochinensis | reverse complement strand
TGCATACATCTTATTTTGATGTGAAGAAACAAAACGGGAACAAACACAATATGTGGCCCGCGGGCCGTAGTTTGAGGACCACTGCAGCTCATCAAAATTCTAAATTTGAGCAATGTTGTCAGAGAGGCAAACGGATTATTTCTTTTCTAGTACTCTGGCTTCTCAGGTTGTTCAGGTAACTAGCTGAACATTAACAAGATTAGCAGTACAAAAGAATATATTTTAGAGGGTCTATTTGTGTAGATTTTAAATTAAATGGGTGTATATCATGGAGATAGGGGTACGGATAGAATTTGGTATGGCGTTCAGGGCTCCAAAGAGAGTTAGTTAACTTGTATGACAAGGAAAGGATGAAGTATGTGCTGCCGGCAATCTTAAAGAAAACTCTCTAGTGACCAGTGGTCGGCAATCTTTCTTTTTTCAACTGAGCCAAATCTCGCCAAAACCACAATTGAAATTTATTTTGAGAGCCACACAAGGCGCGCACTGACCGAATCTAGGAGCGGAGTCCTGACTCCTGGAGCGGTCTTCTGGCACACAGAAGAGCCACATTAAAAGTGTAAAGAGGGGGGCCCGGGAGATAGCATGGAGATAAGGCGTTTATCTTTCGTGCAAAAGGTCATCGGTTGGAATCCGGTGCCCCATATGGTCCCCTGTGCCTGCCAGGAGCAATTTCTGAGTATGGAGCCAGGAGTAACCCAAAAACGAACAAACAAACAAACAAACAAAAAAGTGTAAAGAGCCACATGTCTCTCGCAAGCCCCAGCTTGCCAACCACTGTCTAGTCATTTATAATTTTCTTGACAAAGCTTTCCTTCAGGGTCTGAGGTGATAACACATCTACCAATTTGAATAGTCTCTTCAGAAACCTTTTCTAAATCCTTATACTCAGTTTCACTTTTCCTGCTGTTAGTGTCTAGAGTGGAAAGACAAGACCGCACAATTGGAGTAAAACTGAACAAAACTTTAATCCATCTACCAACAGCTCCAAACTGACTGGTCAGAGTTGTCCCTCCCAGGACACTTCCCCAGGTCATTAATCCAGTTACATAGGGAGAAAATATAGGGAGGTTCTAGCTTCTGATGATCTTTAAAATGATCCTCATTGATGTATTATCTAGGATACCTTCCTATAGCTCCCTGTTTCCTTTTCAGAAAGGCTACCTAGTATGGGAAGAAGAAACTTAGGTTTGGGAAAAAGAAGTTTAAGAGGCTTATAACACGTGGTCATTATAAAATGGTGTCCTTCCTTGTTCAGGTCCCAGGTCTCCACACTGTATAGTATATGAGATGCATAGTTGTATAAATAATTGGAGGTCTGGATGAGCCCTTATTCCAAAGTCTGCAAATAGTTAAGGGTAAACTTGTGGCTAGGCTAGTCAGTAATATTATTTTATTATATTATTGTCTCAAGAGGAAAAAGCAAAGCTATATATTCCCTAGAAGTGTATCTGAAAAGAATTCAGGAGATGCAAATTTATCACAAAAAGTAGTTTACAGAGGAAACAAATCAGATTTAACCAACTTGTTAAGTAGTTTACAGAGGAAACAAATTAGATTTAACCAACTTGTTATGAGATTGATCCTTATGCTATTGCTCAATATCTTTCCCTACTTTTAATTTACAAAAAAAATCACACCAACAAGTGAAGAGTTAGCATGCTAGTGAAACATGTAACCCATGTAAGGGTGTTATTTCAAACTGAGAATGCATTAAACACATGCCTCCTACACATCCTTTGATAAGTGGACATGGAACTTACTGCATGCTGTGCTTAAAATGAGACTCCTGAAGGGCGTGCATGATAGTATACAGCAAATAGGGCGTTTGCTTTACACATGATCAACCCAGATTTGATCTTTGGAACCCTATACATAGCCTGAGTCTACAAGGAGAAAATCCTTAAGAACCTCTAGGTGCCTCCTGCCCCCAAAAAGAGAGAGAGACTCCTGCAAGACAGGAAGCACAAAATCTCTTTCATGCAGTATTTGAAAAAACAAAATTTCAAGTCAGAATTTGTCTTTGTCCATTTTCTCCCCAATTTCCATCTCAGAGGTAAGACCCACTCATTTAATTTGTAACAGATGTGCACAAAATATAGTAGTTAGACTCAACTTCTATACTAGGCAGTGGTAGTTATTTGGATAGTTATTAGAGAGCGAATAACGGGATTTCTCAGAGTACCTTAGTGAAAACTCAGAAACAGTCTGATGCGACATAATCATAGAAGAGAAAAAGTCAAACATTAAATATTTCTGACATTTCTTTTTGAATACCTTCCTTATCACTCTGGAAAATACAGAGATGCTTGATAGTAATATTATCTATTTTGGGGGGCATATCCAAGTGACTTAAATGACAGAATTACTTTAGTGACTTAAAATGCATCCAGGGTAACTAAAACACACTTGAAAATGTTTATCTCTTTATTGCATTGATTCTATTTATTCATTTTTTCCTTTGGCATTGTCTTTCCTCAATAAACTTAATTCAGAATCACAGAGGAAAAAATTAAGTGATATTATTGATATTAGAAAAATATTATCAACATAGGAGTTGAAATCTTTAAGAACTCTGTCTTTTATAAGTGTTTGGTTCTTTTCCACTAAGTAATAAACTAGACACAGAAGGGTCCACGCATTCTAGCCCCTGTGGGGAGAGTGGAGGATATAGGAGGCAGGATGGGAGCGAATGTGGGAGGAAAATTTGGTGGTGGGAATGTACCTGGAATATTACTGTGAATGATATGTAAGCCACGATGATTAAAATAAAGTTATATAAAAAAGTGGTTCTTTTAAGAATAAAATCATTTTCAAGTTATTTATAATCTAATTATTCCTTTTTTCCTAATTATTTAAATGATTTGCATTATTTTTCTTTATTAATCTGTACTCAATTGATCATCCCACCTTGTTAAAATTGGTTTGATATACCTTTTAATAACATGTAGATATTTAAAGATAATGAAAATTCAGTGTGGGAGCAATAGTGTGCAAAGGCATTTGCCTTGCACATCACAGCTGACCTTTAATAAGTATCTGATATGCCATATGGTCCCTGAGCAAAGACAGGAGTAAAATTGTGTTCAGTCAGGTGTGATTCCCCCCCACAAAAAACAGAATTAGATACTATAAGTTAAATATACATGAAAAAGAAGCAATAGAAATTAGACAAGGTATAAAAATGGTGCCTAAAGTGAAACTAATACCAAATGCATACACATACATGCAAAAATACACTGAGATTAGAACAATTTCAACAGATGTTAGCAGATGCTTCAGAAATTTAACTCTCAGATTCATACCAAACAAAAGTTGGAAAAATAGTAAGTTGAATTATAGATCTCTTACATCAAATTAATATAAAATATTGTAATATAATTTAAAAATATTAATAGCAAAATAAGGAAAACCCACTATAATATTTCAAGACAATATTTTATAAATCAATTTAAGCATAAACCAGTGTCATTATATAGTTCAAATATCCTTCCCAAATTGTCCATTTTACAGCTGGCATAAATTACTAAGAAAATAGATTATAGGGGCTAAAAAATATTATAGTGAGTGGGGCAGTAGCCTTGCATGAAATGTCTGTGATTGAATCCCTGGAGCCCCATATGGTCCTCCCACCACCACCAGGAGTAAGTTGAACCATATGTTCCCCCCACCCCCATATACATAATAAAGAGAAAAGAAAAAAATGGATTTCATAGTATGTGGAAGGATGTATCCTGAAAGCATAGTAAATTTTTCTTAATGTTAGTTCTTTTAAAAATTACCCCATATGCCATATTTCCAACCACCCAGTGAACTGGTCTGAATCAAGCTGAGGGTGAAATGTGTAGTCTTTAACGTTGTATGGGGACTCAAGCTTCTTACCAGATCTGAGTTTTTATTAACTACAGAGACCACCCCTGGGTGGGGCAGTAATGACTGATAGTACAGCTATTCTGAGCCAGTCCATCCAGGTTTAGAAGTAAAACAATCTTAATCTCTGTTTTGGGGTAAATCCAAACTGTAAACAAAACAAAAGAACCAGAGATTATCTTTGGGGTTTTTTTGTTTTGTTTTGTTTTGTTTTGTTTATTTTGGTTTTTTGGGTCACATCCGGCAGTGCTCAGGTTATTCCTGGCTCCATGCTCAGAAATTGCTCCTGGCAGGCACGGGGGAACATATGGGGCACTGAGATTCGAACCGATGACCTTTTGCATGAAAGGTAAATGCCTTACCTCCATGCTATCTTCCGGGCCCCGATTATCTTTGTTTTAAGTAAAATAAGGTGTAATCTAACAAGTTCTCTATGTTTTCATAGTTACTGAGGTCAATGAATTTGGTTTTTGCTCCCTGAAGTATAACATTTTGTTACTAATAATTAACTTTAACAATAGAACTAGTATTTAATTAGATAATGCTCTGATAAAAATATCACTTTACAAGGACAAAAACACAATGTAACCTATTTAGATTAACCTAGGCCAACACCAGTGCTATCTTAAATGTAAATTTAGCTCAGTTTCAAGATTGAGTTCAAGGATTGATGACATTTCAAAGTTCTGCTGCCTTCAGTTTTGTTCCAGTAAATTTGGCCTAAAATGGGCTTGTAAAAAGATTCAAATATTCACTCACTCAATAAATGTCTATTAAACTCTGGTCATGCTTAATACCTTCTTCTAGAGTCTAGAAAAATAGCCATGTACAAAAATAAAATTACAAAAATCTTGTCCTCGGTATTTACATGACAATAAGAAGAAAAAGTATTTAATAAATGATACTAGAAAGAAGAT
The DNA here is from genome assembly GCA_004027635.1 of Crocidura indochinensis. Classification (NCBI taxonomy): domain Eukaryota; kingdom Metazoa; phylum Chordata; class Mammalia; order Eulipotyphla; family Soricidae; genus Crocidura; species Crocidura indochinensis. Next base: position 9,061 of record PVKC010033908.1, on the reverse strand, counting down.
AACAGTTAACATGCACTGCACATTATACTCTTCTAGTTATTTTCTGTTTTTCTTTAGTTATCATGGTTAATGGTACTGATTTGGGATCAGTATTATTATTGTATCTATTTTATGTACAAGGAAGTTGACAAGTGACATTGATAGAAAAACTCATTTTACATCCTCCAGAAGCACTATATTTTAGTACTACATTTTATTTTCATTTTTGTTGTTTTAGTCATACCTGCCATGCTCAGGATTCGGGACCCAGCCTAGTATCTCAGCATTTGAAAATTATTTTAAATAATATCCAAAGGGGAAAAAATAGAAGTACATGTAGTAATTCAATTTAGAATATCATACTGATATTATATCATGTCATTTGTAAATATGAGAACATGGTCAATAGAAATAGTACAGCAGGTTGGGGTGGGTGGTGGTATTTGTCTTGCATGCAGTCAACCTGGTATTCTATATGGTCTCTAAGTCCATAAGGAGTTATTTTTGACTGAAGATCCAGAAGTAAGTCCTGAACTGGGTATAGCCAAGAAATAAATTAATCAATTTGTCAATTAATTAAATGTGAGAACAAAGGGACAAGTAAAATAGAAAATGCAGGTAAGAAATTATTTCAAATAGAACACATGATATAAACTTATCTACCAAGGAAAATATTTGACACATATGTCTCTGTAACTGAAAATAATTTATAATGGCTCTGGTTTTACCAAGTAAATATGGTATTGTAGTTTATGCATAATATATATGCATAAATACACATGTCATGTTAGATATGTAATATTTGATTTATATATACATATATTCTCGCATGTCAGCAAAAACATATTTAAAACATTTTGACGAATAAATTAATATGTGCATGTATAATGCTCACTTAGCACATATACTAATCTGTGCATATAACCTTTGGAGGCTACATGTGTCATGTCCCAAAAAAACTTCAATTGTAATGTGTCAAAGAGATAGTCCAGAGGACATGGCACTTGTTCTGCATACTGCCAACCTGGTCTAATCCCTGAATCCTCATATGGTAGGGTCTATGAGCCTGCCAACAGTGATCCCTGAGAACAGAGCCAAGAGTAAATATTGAACAACACCTTGTGTGACTCAAAAACAAACAAACAAACATTAATAGAAAAGTCTAAATTTGGGTACAAAGACTTATTTTTGACTTTGACTTTTTGGTATTATGTGCATCTCTACTTGCATTCGTATATATTTTTCCTGGTTTTTGAAAAGAGGGACAAGGAACAAACAGAATTGTAATGAGCTTTTGCTTTATATTTTTCTATTAAAAACTAATGAACATTATTAAACACAACATTATTTACTGAACAGTTTTTTCATCACTGTTAGGAATCTAATGGAAAACAGATTTCTATATTTACATTAAAAAGTCCAGAGAAAATTAATTTACATTTATAATTGAGAAAGCAGGTGAGGCGGGAGAAGGGAGAAACAGACTCTGAGAATTCTTTCCTTTCCTTTCTTTCTTTGCTTTTTTTTTTTTTTGTAGAAAATTTGTACCATGAATTTTCAGTTCCCAAATTAAATAGATTTGAGAAAAAAAATCAAAACAGGGGTTAAAGTAAAAAGCAGATTATTGATAAATGCAGCTTTTTATATTTCTTATTTTTAAAATACTTTTTATTCCAAAATTATCTTTCAAATTACCTAATTTCTATCTCAGCAATAATGTAGCCAACAATTTAACTAAATATTAAAACCAAAACCTTCATAGAAATTCCTTTCTCCCTAGTTTATTTTTTTCTTTCTGTAATTACTGTACCTATGGGCAGGTAGTTTAAAGGCTATAAAGTATTTTAACAGATTCTTCGGTTTCATGATTAACTGATACAAAACTGAAGTGTTACTCTTCTTAAACATAATCAAGTAAAAGATTATAGTTTTGATTAGCCATTGAATAGGTCCAGAAACATAATCAGATACTTGCTTATTTTGTCAACCTCTGATTTAGAGTCTTTATTGCAATTGAATGGACTTAATGTACTAACAAATAAGATATCTTATTTAACTAGATAAGAAATAAAATGATGTTGCTGTGAAGTTTCTGTCTGTCTATGAAAATCAATGATCTAATTGTCCATTATAAACTATAAGTATTTGACATAGAAAGAAAAATGATTTTGAGTGTCCTGTACATTATAATTTTTACTTTATCACCTCTTTCCTTAACTCAAAAATATGTTTGGCCTCTTGTCTCTTAAACTAACAGAGAAAGAAGAATTATAATCTTTGCTCAGAAATGTTTGTTTTATAAGAAATAACTGAGAAAAATATATAATCAAACTTTCAATGAAAATATTAAGTTGTGCTACAGCCAATAAGTCTTTTTTTTCTATTCTATTCTATTATATTATATTTTTTTTCTATTATAGTATTTCATTATTTAAAAATACAAAAAATTGTCATCTAATGTCAATTGTATTTATTTTATTGAAAAAAATTATAATCTACAGAAAACTTCATAGCTGAATTTTAGATATACAATGAGTCTGGACCCTTTCTACCACCACTGTCAACCTCCCTCCAAAAATGGACCCACAGTGCATCCTATACCTCCACTTTTTGTCACCTGGTCTGCTAGTATAACAGGCCCCTTTAAGTTTAGATTGTCAAAGTTTAGGTCATCATTGACTTTGGCTTGGATATATTTAGTTCTGTACTTACTTATTTCCCTGCCAATGCACCTGAGACTACTTAGCCCCTGGCCCCCAATCTTTATTCGCTTCTTCTTAGTTTTGTAGAAAAAAATGTGGGAATATGTGGTAAAATTAAATGATACATGTCTCAAAATTCTATGAAAAATGCTGAAGTGGAGCCCCAATTTAAAGAGATGAGATAAAAAAAATACAACAGATAAAAGGGGTGTGTGTGGCAGTTTGTTTTTTTGTTTTTGTTTTTGTTTTGTTTTTTGGTTCTGTTTAGTTTTGTTTTCAGCATAAGCACAGCATAATATGGGGAAAATAGAAAGGAAAAAAATCTTTGGCCTCATTACAGGGAGGCTTACCCATGAAGCATCCTGTTATAAGGCCAACTACAGGCTCTAGGCATATCCGTACTAAGTTGTCTAACCTCAAAGTCTTTCTCTGTGGTCTAAGAAAAGTTCTTCACAATCACAGTTGTCATGGTTAGGTTTCTAAAGTTAGAAATCCTGGTGTTTGTACAGATCCTATGTCAAAGTCAGGGTGACACGGAGAGTTTTCCGGTTTCATTTCACAGTTATGTGGCAATCCAGAGAATCCTGCCCTGAAAGTAGATTGTTGCTGTTACCAAGTCTTCAGGGTGTCATATGAAATCACTCTTTTTTATTTTGTTTTGTTATGGTATAACACCGGCAGTGCTCAAGGGTTACTTCTGGCTCTACGCTCAGAAATTGCACCTGGCAGACTCGGGGGACCATATGGGATGCCGGATTTCTAACCACCGTCTTTCTGCATGCAAGGCAAATGCCCTACCTCCATATTATCTCTCCGGCCCATGAAACCACTCTTTAAGTAAGTCAGTGCCAAGGCAACATTTCGACTTTTCCTGGTAGGAGTTCAATTCCTGGTGCTGTTGCAGAAAACTATGCTGGTTCCATAGATGAGATCTAAGATTCCGGGTGAATGGTCAATGTCAGATCATCTGAAGTCTAAGTCAAGTCACTATAATGTGAATCATCTTTAGCTTCTTTTTCCCATTGTCTTTTCTGCACATTCTACCTTTTCAGTAGCTATCAAAAAAAAAAACATTCTAGTGCTTCCAAATGTATATGTCTACAGACCTCAGACATGATTATTAAACTGCTATGTCTATACTTTGTTTGATACATTAAATTATCTAAACTGTTCTGGATTTTGGTATCTCTTAAATTTAACATCTCTAAAATCGATTCCTTGATTCCAAAGTTGCACTATGTTTAGCCATTATAACATTAATGCTAAGCCAGAAATTTGAAAATCATATTCACATCACAACTCTTCTTAATTTCTATATCTAATATTCATAAAAGCTAATACATTTCTCTTCTATACTGTTTCTTGAAATCATCTATATCATTCTTAGCATGTGTATTGTTTTGCTCCCTCTCTCCTCCTACAATATTTTATTTGGCAGTAAAAATTGCTATAGAGGTCACTACATCTATACTATCTCTCCATTCCAAACATATTTCTTAAAAAAAGAACCTTAAAGAAATCATTTTTGTTTAAAATAACTTTGGGTACAATTTGACTCATCTTACTTGCCATGATTATATCTCAGATAGTTTCTTTTTTCATAAAACATGTTGTATTAATACATTTAATATATGGTTTCAACTTTTTGTTTTTATTTTGTTTTATTTTTGTTTATGCACCACTACTAGATTTTAAATGCCATAAGCATGTTTCCTTGCCAGGGGTACATCTTCTAAATATATATTGCTTTATTTAAAAACCATGATTTACATAGTTGCTCATAATGTATATGTTTTTGCCACTCCATATTCTAATATAATTCCCACCACCAGTGTATAAAATTCTTTCCACCATTGTGCAAAAGTTTCTACTTATTCCAAGCCTGCCACCTTGGCAGACATAAAATAATATATTTTATAATGCTTGCTCACAGGCAAGTGGTAAAGAAATTATATTTAAAGTATAGCAAAAAGAAAATTTGTGAAAATTATGTATATCTCAATGAGGTTATTAAATCATTGTCAAAAAGTTTACTAAGATATTTATTGCTAGTTGATCTTTGTTATTTTTTGTTTGTTTCTTTCGAAAGTTAGGTGACTTTCATAACAGTAATTTCTAAACTGACATTTTCCTACTGAGTTGACAGTATTAAAATCTTCGAATTTTTGTAGAGCCAAGTATATGGCCACCTGGTCCAGGAATTCTAAGTTCTCTAGCCAATATTTCAGTGTCTATGAGAATGATTTCTTCTGCTAGATCTTCCCAAACTACACAAAAGGAGGGAGGAAAAAGGGAGGATCCCTAGGAAGGTTGACCACATTCACGCCAACAAAATCTTGGTTGTGCCAGCCTAAACACTGTCTGACATGGAGTATTGACCAGTTAGGTATTTTCAAGAGTGATCAGTGGTTAAACTGTGAGGTTGGGCTATTGGCAACGTAGGCAGTTGTGGGTTGTGGTTGCAGATGGTGTTGTTTCATCAAGGCAGGGACTTGGTCTACCTCTCCTCCTGAAATTGCCTGTTTTCAAATTCAAAGCTGTTGCACCTATGATTTTTCGCATCTTGATTTACGATTCTTTTGAGAGTAGAGTGAATCTATGGAGCTGGCTGATGCAAATATTGTGTGAGTGTGGCTTTGGCTACCAGACCTGGTGGAGATTCAAGAAGGTGAAGGAGGAGGGTACCAGAACTCACTCTGACAAAGTTCAACATGAGTTTTTATTAGATACTCACAATACTCTTAATTATTCTTCTTTTACAGATGAGTAAATATTCATTCAATAATATGAGAAACACACAAAGTGTTGTGTGCCCTCAGCATACAAGTCTGATCAAATGAAATACTAGATTTAAACTACCTGTGATATTGTAGTTACTTCTCTGCATGCTTGCCAGTGGGTATATTATCATGAAATATAATAGTGCTAACAATTCCTCCAAGAAGTAATAACAAGCTAAAAGTAACATGGAAGTTCATTTTAAAATGTCAAATATCAAATATATTTTTAATTGGAGGATTATGGGAATGGTAAGTGAGAAACTGGCTGCCCTGTAGTTTAGGAAGTGCACAGAGAATTATTTTCATTCTGTAACTTCAAATGACAAAAACTTTTAAGAAGGACAGAGTAAAATCTCAGTTCCTCTTAGTCAACTTCCTAATAGGGGAATGGCCTTATTATAATAAGAATTAAATAAGGCAGTCTGTAAGAAATTGGAACAACTATACTTTCAAATATTAACTGTTCATCTTTTTTTTCTTTAGTCACATCTTTAAAATCATGCAGTAAGAAAAGAGAGGGACAAGAAAATGGAAGCATGCTTTATTTAAGAATGCTTCTATCATTTAGCAGTGAACCTAGAGAGGCTGTGGTCAAGAGAAATTGTATCCCTCAAGATTGAGAATATGGAATAAACTCCTATTAATTTTGAGATAAATTGAATCTATGGTTCTTTCAAGTCATGATTTTATCTCTCAGTTTTAATTCAAGATTCTTTCTACTTCATGTACTTGAAGTCCTCCTTTCTTTGTTTTGCAAACTTGCCATTGTCTAGCTCCTATCTGATTTCCACAGGGAATGTAGTTCTAACACCTCTCTTCTGTTTGCCATTTTGAAGCCATTGTTCAAGGATTACCTACATAAACAATACTGAATTTCTTTATTGTTGGACTCTGGAAAATTCTTGAGAAATATTTCCTTAGTTGTAGTGACCATGCCACTGATCCTCTATTGTCAGGAAAAATAATTTTAATTGCTTATTCTACTACTAATAAGCTATATATTTATCTATAAAATCTAACAGGGTTAGATTCACATGTGTATCATACAACCATGTGTATATTTTATTAAAATAGTATCAGGGGTTGGATAAATAGCTCAGTTGGCTATGCACAGGTGAAAAAGGAGAAAAGCATATGTTTGCTCCTCAGTATTATATCGACCCCTGATATCCACAAGAGCAACCCTGGAGTACAGAACCAGAAATAGTTCCTAAATACCCACCCCAAAGAAAAGCCAGTAAAATCATATTAAAAACCTTTTGTCAACAGAGTATTACAACAAACTCGAAATTCTAAGCACTCAAGACATACATAACAAACAGAAGAAACAGTAGTGGAGAAAATTCCTAATGTCTTTCTGCTACTAACAGCTAATATAGCATAAATTAACTAAGTGATAGCAAAATTTAATCCATAAGGAAACTAATTTCTTTAAATAAAATAATACAACTTGATTATAAATTGTAAATAAAGACTTTCGTGAAATAATTTTTAAATACTCATTTGTACTATTGACCTTGGGAAAACCAGGGGAGGAAGGACTTTATGTCAGTGGTAATCTTCTATTCTGGTGACCCTATTCCCAATCCTAATTGTATCTCCTTTTGTGCACAATCTTTAGCATTAATGTCTCTCCAGTAGAGTGTTTCTATCAGGCCTCCTCTCCCCAGTCACAAACACTTTCTCTCTCATTCTTGACTAGACTACATTTTCTGACTACTTTTATAAAAGACCTGATCTAACTCTTTTGAAACCCCCTTTTTAAGTCATAATATACAGAATGAATCCCTGACTTAGATTCTGCACCTCCAGAAAATTCTAACATATCTTTCCAAATATACCCAAATGTGGCAATTGAATAGCTGAATGCTGCCAAGTAGCAATGCCACATTCTTGTAACTGTTTTTGTAAGCGCAAGTAAGTAAATTACAAATAAGACTTATGAGGAAAGGACTAAATAATCTATAAGCTCTTTAATGAATAAAGAGATTAAAATAAGTCAAGAAATCATGCCAAGTTATACTTTAGCCAAAACAAGTATTTGAGAGGGAGCTTAACATATTAATTTTATACCAATTTTATATATATTGTATATAAAATTTATAATTTGTTAGTTTTAAGAAAATGATAAGTGAACTGAGAGTTCTTGAGTCCTTTACATGTGCCATTGTTAATTTATTACTAGAACAATTTATTTTATGATAGAATTATACCATATATGCTATGGCAGACAGATGAATCCTAAATTTTGAAAATGGAAGAAACAATAAGAAAAGATTAGGGAGCTGGGAGGTGGCGCAGGAGGTAAGGTGCCTGCTGCCTTACCTAGGACGGACCACGGTTCGATCCCCCGGTTCCCATATGGTCCCCCGTGCCTGCCAGGAGCGACTTCTGAGCGCATAGCCAGGAGTAACCCCTGAGCGTCACTGGGTGTGGCCAAAAAATAATAATAATAATAAATAAAAATGAAAAAAATAACATTAATTAGGGGCTATAGAGATCACATAGGAGGTGCTATCATTTACAAGCACATTTTAAAGTTTGTATCTTTGAAAAGCAGAATTTTAAGAATGAGTCTTGATGCTTAGAGTAGTGTTGGGTTTTTCATTTAGATAGACACATATACCACAGTTCTACACCTCAGATGTTCCTAAGTTCCCAAGGTAATAGTCTGTTACTTCCTTTCATCTCTTTAAACTCAGTTCCTAGATTTTTTTCCTTCCATGCCCTTCTAATTTCTGTAGTTTATAATTTGGCATAATAATGCAAATAAGTATTTTGTTTATTAGTAAAAGCTAATGAAAGTTCTTTTAGGTCATTGTTTTTTTAAAGGGTATTTAAATAAAATCCTGATTTTTTTCCAAGTCTTTGCTAAGATGTAGAGATCATTAATTGCTATTTGAATATTTTTAGTAAATTTTATTTTCTCAGTCTTCTTTACAAATATGTGACCATATGGGTAAGTTTAGATGAATAGATAAGAAACTACCATATGTTTGCACAAAAGAACTGACATATGGTCTTTTGTTTCTTCTTTCCTCCATGTCCCTGCTAGGAACATTAAGTCTCTGCCTTGAACAATAAAGATGAGGGTGAATTCCTACAGTAAATACAGAAGTGAAGAAAGAATCTAGATCCTAAGAAATTCATAGAGTAGAGTACCCATCCAATCTGGAAAAGACAAAATGTTTTTATACACTTGCTTTTTTTTGTTGTTGTTGTTGATTTTTCCTTAATTTTTTTTAATTTAAATTTTTATTGTGACTGAAGTTCATTACATAGAATTATTTACGGTACATAGTGACAATGAATAAAGGGCATTCCCACCACCAATGTTGTCCTCTCGCCACTCCTGTTCCCAGCATGACTCCCATATCTCCCTCCTTTGCTCTCCCCCTCTTCCCCCACCCCCAGAATACTAGTGTAACTGGTCTCCACTTAGCAGCTTGTTGTAGGTCGGGTATCTATTCTGTTTGGTGTTCCAGTCTGATCATTTTTTATTTACACTGCATGGTCATATGACTGGCCCTGGTGACATCCTTTTCTCCCCTCAATTTATGAGTCTGAATGCTTCAAGTTGTGCTATTCTGTTTGAGATAA
>PVKC010033907.1:0-13832 GCA_004027635.1 Crocidura indochinensis | reverse complement strand
TGGAAAGGAACCCATCCTGATTCCATCCCTGTTCTCCCAGGAGCCGAAAAGAAGGGCTAAATCTTTGACTTTGGAAAGTGGGGTCTATTCACCCCCAGGATGCCGCTCCATCTCCCCTCAGCTTGAGGTTCCTCCCTCCCCATGTCTGTTTCCAGAGGCTGAGACACAGAGGCGGGTCCCGCCCTCCCTGCCCTGCATCCCCCCAACCTTGTGACGCATGATGAAGAGGCAGTTATTGCTTTTTAGTCTTTCATTGCTGCTCCCCATTCAAGGTGGGCTGTGGCACCTCTCCCCACACAGAGTACTCCTGGCAGACTGGGGCTCAGCTGCAGATCTCCTGGAGCAGTGGCATCATAGCTGAGAGCCCCTGAATGCGCTGGATCTGGTACCCGAAGGCGCTATTGAGGCTCCGGAGCTCTGTGAGCAGGCCCAGAAGCTTGGCATATAGGAACCTGTTTGGGAGCAACAGAGGGAGTGAATAGGGGGTTGGCAGAATAGGGATCTCATCATTGTCTTCTCACCCCACACTTCCCAAGGCCAGGATGCAGAAAGCCAGATTAGGTCTGCGAATGCCTGTCATCAACCACCATCTGACAAGAAGGGTCTGCTTCAAGAAGGCCTAGAAGTTTTGAGAAGGTGGTTTGGGAAGGTGTGATCTAAGCTCCTGGAAGCAGTGCTAGTGGTTGCTCGTGAGTGTGGTGTAGCTGCCTCACAGCTGAGAGTGCAGGAGAAGGGCCATGGGTAGTTGGATAGGGTAGTCTGGTGCTGGCCATGGGCTTGGGCCCAACGGGAGAGAGAGTTGGGAGCCAGCTGCCACTTTGATGTCCACTGAATAAAGTCTGGGAAAGATGAACTGCTGAGGGGTGCAAAGTGGATGCTACCCAGGCTGGGTGAGCTGAGTGGGAGTGGGTTGGATAGGACCCTCTGAACCCTTCTTATACCGGTTCCGAGAGGCAGTCTGCTGGCTTCTGATATAGCTCTGGAGAGTCAATGCCGCGTTCTCCTGGAGGTGGTCTATGTGGTCCCTCTTGGTAACCCCAGGCCTATCTGGAAGACAGTCCAGCGCTGGGATGGGGCAAGTTTCAAGGCAAAAAGGATGGGGGAAGGCATGGGAGCAGTGGGCTTGGGGGCACTCACCAGGAGAGAAAAGGACCACAGCAGCCAGGAGCACATACTCTGCCTGCCGGAGCTTCAGACCCCGCATGGTACCATGAAAGCGCAAGACAAGTTCCAGGAACTCCTCCTGAAACCCCACTGTGGAGTGGGCAAGGCTTAAGAGTGTGTCTGTATGCATGCCCCAGGCCCCAGGACATGCCCTTTCATGTGCACTTGCACTCAATGCCAGGTGCTCCAGGATGTGCCTTTGCATGTGTGTTAAACACCCCTTGTACCCTTGCAGGCGCGCTCACCATGTGCAGCATCCTTCATGCTGTAGCGAAGGGGCCCACACAGAAAGTGATGGCTCTTAGGGCAGAAGGTGGGATTGAGTGCAATGTGGTACATTTCTAAGGCTGCACCCTTGAGCAGGGAGATCTGGTCCTCCATGGGCAGCGACCTGGGGTGGGAAGTGGCTGGGCTAAACTGTTGAGCGTGCAATGGGTGGGCACCCTGGCTGACAGACAGTGCTGGGGCTCACGTACCGGAACAGGGGCAGTTCCTTAGCGAACTTGATGATCTGCTCTACCATGAAGGTGTTGATGTCCGCGAAGTGGCTGAGCAGCGGAAGCACCGGCCCAGGGCTGGTGGTGGGTGGACAGTGGGCATATAGGTGTGCGGGAGGCTGCAGAGCCAGAGTGGGCTCAGAACCGAGTTTGGGGTACCCCAAATGGGTGCAGGCCCTAACCTCAGGTTGGCCAGCCACCAGACCAGTCCTCAACTCACCCTGAACTGCACGAAGCAGTCGAACATGGGGCCCACGTGGCGCACATGGGCCTCCAGCAGCATTTGCACCAGTGCCTCCTGCTCCTTATTCAGCCGCCACATACGCCGTTCAGCTTGCCTGGCCCTCCTTAGTACCAGGGCCTCAGCTGACAGGATCACTGCCAAGAAGTCGAGATGCCAGTTAGGAAGCCCCAACAGAGGCAGAGAGGATGGTGCTGGCCTGGGCTGGGGGCCAGGTAGAGGGAGGTGCCGTGTTGCAGGCACTGGGACATGGTCTTGCTCTGCTCGCTGAACATGGAATGGCAGGGAGGGAGAAAGCGTTTTCTTTTAGTTTGCTTTGCTTTTGGTGGGGGTCATGCCCAGCAATACAAAGGAGTTACCCCTGGCTCTGCGCTCAAGTATCATTCCTGGGGATCCTATGAGATGCTAAGGATCGAATCCAGGACAATCACTCACTTTACTATAATTTTGGTTCCAGGAAGAGGTACTTTCTGTTCTTTTATTCAGTCTTTTTTTTTTTGGGGGGGGGGCACACCCAGCGGTTCTCAGGGGATATTCCTGGCTGTCTGCTCAGAAATAGCTCCTGGACCAAAAAAAAAAAAAAAGAGGAAAGGGGCCGGGCAGTGGTGCTAAAGGTAAGGTGCCTGCCTTGCCTGCGCTGGCCTAGGACGAACCGTGGTTCGATCCCCCGGTGTCTCATATGGTCCCCCAAGCCAGAGGCGACTTCTGAGCACATAGCCAGGAGTAACCCCTGAGCGTCGTCACCGGGTGTGGCCCAAAAACAAAAAACAAAAAAGAAATAGCTCCTGGCAGGCACGGGGACCATATGGGACACTGGGATTTGAACCAACTACCTTTGGTCCTGGATTGACTGCTTGCAAGGCAAACACCACTGTGCTATCTACCTGGGTCCACTTTCTGTTCTTTTTATTGTTTTGTGGGGGTAGGAGTCCCCCACACCTGATGAATCTCAGGGGTTACACCTGTTTGCACTCAGGAACTATTCCTGGCAGACTCGGGAAATCTTCTGGGGTGCTGGGGATCAAACCTGGGGCAGCCCAGTCTTAATTGTGGGGGCTGCACCCAGCTGAACTCTGGGCCCTGTGGATACAGCCAGGGGTGCAAGCCAGGACTCTACATGCAAGGCCCAGAACCTCAGTCTGATCCTTCCACATAGTCCGATCCATGCATAGCATCTCCGTGGTCTGTGGGAGCACCTGCCCCCCCAATAAAAGTGATGGAAATATGAAGAGGGGAAAGGAGAGATGTGAACAAGGGAGAAAGAGATTGGGGGAAAAGAGAGTGGGGGGGGCACCAGTACTGCAGGAAAGACAGCCAGATGAGCTGAGACAGAGTAAAGACAGGAGGTCAAATCTGAATCAGGGATGAAGTCCCAGGACTGGAGTGGGGGCAGGGACAGGGCAGGACATGCCTAGGCACCTGCACCATGGGGACCAACTCACTGTCCTTCCTCATGCCCACCGCCAGGCACTTGTGCATGCGGCAAGCTGGGCAGTAACGCCTCTGGGCTCCTCTGAGCTCACAGCATCCGGCAAAGAGGCAGCATAGGGTGGCACTTTTATATACAGTGCGTCTGGGGGAGCAGAGAGACAGGGTGGGGGGCATGTGCCCCAGGTGTGGATATGTCCTTGTGTTCTGGTGGCCGAGGTACCCCCCCCCACCCATTGCCTCCCCCCAGGACAACAGTGAGCCAGTGCAGACTTGTGCTCCGAAGTTGCTGTCCTGAGGAAGCATGGTGTGGGCTGGGGTTCCCTCAGACCCGGAACTCACCTGAAAAACCCTTTACAGCCTTCACAAGTCAGTGCATGGAAGTGGTAGCCCGTGGCCTGGTCCCCACACACCACACAGTTTCGGGGTTCCTCTTCCCCATCGGCCATGGCTGTGGGGAGGGACACAGGCTTGCTTAAGATGTGGGGCTCCCCCTTTTCAGAGTCTCATCTCTGAACCACGACCGCAGGTTTGGTGGTTTTGGTCTCTGCCTCAGTGTGTCCCCCTGCTCCTGAGATTGCTGCAAGCCAGAGCCACCCACCTTTGTGCCACCCCACACACTCATAACCCACAATACCTAGGAATCCGGGACAGCAGTCCACAAGCCCTCCTGCTGTGCTCTCGCTGGCCATAGACTCTGGACCCAGAGCAAATGCAAGGAGGGTGTGTTCCCAGCAGGCTCCGTGGTTGGCAGCAGGCAGGGGAGCCCTGTGGGTGGGTACACGTGACTCAGAACTGCAGAGATTGTCTCTTCGGTGCACAGCTGGAAAGGAGGAAGAGAGAGAACTCAGATGAAGAGGAGACCCCCACAGTGCAGCTGGAAACCCAAGGTCAGGCAAAGGGCTGGAGAGAAGCTGCTTCCCAAAAGGGTGCCTTGAATTCTCAGAGGTCACTCCTATGGCCCCATGACCTGTGACTCACAGGAGTGCTTCTTGTGGCACTCGGAACACCCATTGTGACCATCTAATTCCCACATCCCAGAGGATTGGTTTCTGCACCCCAGGTGCCTTGTTCTCATGGCTCGGCACTTGTCTTCATAGACCCTCTTCCTGGCTCATGGTGTAGACAAGGATTTCCATGTCCGTTTGGAATCGGAAGGTGCAGGTCTTGGTTGCTCTGTGCCCGCTAGGCCGAAGAGTATCACACTGAGCAAGGCAAGTGTGAGACCCCCAACAGAGACTTCAGAAGCTTTTTTTTCTTGTTTTTTTGTTTTTAGGTCACACCTGGTGACACTCAGGGGTTACTTCTGGCTATGTGCTTAGAAATCACTCCTGGCTTGGGGGATCACATGGGATTCCGGGGATTGAACCCAGTTCTATATTAGGTTATCCGAGTGCAAGGCACATGCCTTACCGCTGTGCTAGCGCTCCGGCCCCAGAGACTTCAGAATCTTTAGGGGTTAAGGCAGGAGCCTTACATGCCTCACATGTAGGAAATCCAGATTCCATCCCGAGCACCAAGACAGAGACCAGATCATCCATTAAAAATGCATCAAAGGGGCCAGAGAGATAGCAAAGCAGTAGGGCATTTGCCTTGCATGTGGCTGACCCAGGACACACCTGAGTTCAATTCTCGACATCCCCTATTTTCCCCTGAGCCTGCCAGCAGCCACTGGCAGTGGGTCAAAGATGGGGATGGGGAGACTGGAGTGATAGCACAGTGGGGAGGTTATTTGTCTTGCACATAGTCAACCTGGGTTCGATCCCCAGCATCCCATATGGTCGCCTGAGTACCGTCAAAAATGACCCTGAGGGGACAGAGAGATAGCATGGAGGTAAGGCATTTGCCTTGCATGCAGAAAGATGATGATTCGAATCCCAGCATCCCATATGGTCCTCCAAGCCTTCCAGGAGCGATTTCTGAGCATAGAACCAGGAGTAACCCCTGAGTGCTGCCAGGTGTGACTCAAAAACAAAACAAAAAAATAATAAAAACAAAAAAACAAAAAGAAATGACCCTGAGTGCAGAGCTAGGAGTAATCCTTGAGCACCGTTGGGTGTGGACACAAACCAAAATAAATTAATTAATTGATTAAAATACACTAGGTCGGGGCCGGGCGGTGGCGCTGGAGGTAAGGTGCCTGCGCTAGCCTAGGACGGACCGTGGTTCGATCCTCCGGTTTCCCATACGGTCCCCCAAGCCAGGAGCGACTTCTGAGCACATAGCCAGGAGTAACCCCTGAGCGTCACTGGGTGTGGCCCAAAAACCAAAAAAAAAAAAAAAAAAACTAGGTCAAGGCTATATAGAGCACAGCAGGAAGGCACCAACTCTGCATATGCTTGAGTCAGTTTCTATTCAGGGTCCACAGGGTCCACTTGGAAAGGATCTCTGAGTGCAGAGCCAGGAGTAAGCACCACCAGGTATATCTCCAAAAGCAAAGAAAAATAATGGGAAGGGTGTTTCCTTTGTATGTGGCAGGCTTGGGTTTGATCCTTGGCACCCTATATGGTCTTCTGAGTACCTCTAGATGTGATTCCTGATCACAGAGCGAGGAGTAAGCCCTAAGCATCACAGGCCTAACTACTCAAACTACTCAAAAGGATCTAGGAGAGTCTATCACACACTCACCAACCCACCTCTTGCTTTCTCCCCACCCGTGTTTCCCCAAATGCTCCCCTTCCAGGCCCTATCATGTTGAGTTATTCTCTGGTCTGGCCTGTTCATGCTAGCCACAAAGGCAGGCTAGGTCTTTATGTCAGCTGCGGCAGATCCTGTAGCAGATGGCAGTGCTGCTCCCCTACTTAGAAATTCTGCCCCAGCTTCAGCTCAGGTCCAGATGCCAGACTCCCTCTCAGATCAGCTGCACATGGTGTCCCCATCATCTGGCTTCTGTTTATGATTTTGGCTGCACCTCCCAATGCCAAACTGCTGGCCTCCCCTGACCTAACACCCCCGTTCTGGCTGTGTGAGCTGAGCCTTCAGAGAGCCCTGGACAGTGTGTACCCAGTACTTGGAACAATAGCCCTAGGGCTTCTGGCTGTTGAGAGTCTGCACACACAAGCGTGCACACACACCACTGATCACCTGGGTGTCTGTTCCCATGCTGTCCCCGCCAATTGGCCACAGAGGGAAGTCTTAGCTGTTCAGCTGTGAACACAGCAGCCCCTTTTATTTACTTTTTATTTTGGGGCCATACCCAGTGGCGCTTAGGCTTAGACTTAGGCTCTGTGCTTAGAAATCACTCCTGGCAGGCTTGGGAGACCATATTCAGGATTCGAACCACTGTCAAGGAGCGGCTGCGTGCAAGGCAAACACCCTACCACTGTGCTATCACTCTGGCCCCAACCTCTCTATTTATTTATTTGTTTGTTTGTTTGTTTGGGGTCACATCCGGCAGCGCTCAGCAGTTACTTCTAGTTCTATGCTCAGAAATCGCTCATAGCAGGCTCAAGAGACCATATAGGATGCGGGGATTCAAACCACTGTCCTCTGCATGCAAGGCAAACCACCTTACCTCCATGCTATGTCTCCAGCCCCAACCTCTTTCATTTTTTTGGTTTTTGGGTCACACCCGGCTGTGCTCAGGGGTTACTCCTGGCTGTCTGCTCAGAAATAGCTCCTGGCAGGCACGGGGGACCATATGGGACACCAGGATTCGAACCAACCACCTTAGGTCCTGGATCAACCGCTTGCAAGGCAAACGCCACTGAGCTATCTCTCCGGGCCCTCTCTTTTATTTTTGACCTGAGATCTTTGTCTACTCTCAGCACCAAGAGGAATGTTGAAGAGTTGCTAATTAAGGGTCTTTGCTAACTAAGGTCTGATACCAAACTCATGGGACCAGAGCAATAATAGAAAATACACTTAGGGTGCTTGCCTGGCCTCAGAGATCAGTTTATAAGGGGAAAACTCATGGTGGTACTCAGCATCCCATATCCCCTGAGCCTGCCAGGAGCGATTTCTGAGCGTAGAGCCAGGAGTAACCCCTGAGCACTGCTGGGTGTGACCCAAAAATAAAAACAAAAAAAAACAAAAAAAAATGTGGAGTAGGATGGACTGGCACAGAGTGGTAAGGTGTCTGCCTTGCTGGCGCTAGCCTAGGATGGACCACGGTTCTATTCCCTGGCGTCCCATATGGTCCCCCAAGCTAGAATCGATTTCTAAGCTCATAGCAGGAGTAACCCCTGAGCGTCACCGAGTGTGCCCTCCCCCCCAAAACCTAAAAAATTAAAAAAAAATAGGGGCCCGGGAGATAGCATGGAAGTAAGGCGTTTGCTTTTCATGCAAAAGGTCATTGGTTCAAATCCAGGTGCCCCATATGGTCCCCCGTGCCTGCCAGGAGCAGTTTCTGAACATGGAGCCAGGAGTGACCCCTGAGCGCTGCCGGGTGTGACCTAAAAACCAAAAAAAAAAAAATTAAAAATGTGGAGTGGGGAAGGAGCTTGCCTTGCAGCAACCCACCTGCATTCGATTCCCAACACTAGTTCAATCCCTGGTCCTACAAGTCAGTTTCCAAGCTAGTAGAGCCAGTAATAATAAACTTTCAGCACCATTCTGTGTGTGTGTGTGTGTGTGTGTGTGTGTGTGTGTGTGTGTGTAGTCTGTGTAGCTACTTGCTTAACATGTATGTGGGGATATATTGGGTTTTTCCCTCATATGTGGTTGTACTCAGGCCTTGGGTCATTCTCTTTGTGATCAGAGGACTCTATGGTGCAGGGAATCAACCTGGAACTCACATACCAAACACATACTGCCCAGTTTTGGGGGGCTCTGCAGTCCCTTGACCCTTTGTCCTTGCTGCTCCTTGTCTCACTGACACTGGACAGGTGACCATTGTCATGCCAGGACCCACAACGGACACACCTGCTGCTAGGTCTACCCCAGTTTTGGCACTGAGAGATTCTCATACTCTCCCTTGATTTGGCAGACACCCCTTTCCATGCCTTCCCCAGCTCCGTTACAACCACTGAACTCCTGACTCCTGTGATCCTGGGAGGCCCCCAGTCTCCCACCCCAGCCCACTGGGCTCTTCTTTCCCAAGCAGATTAGAAACAGCAGAAGGTCAGGGCAGGGAGAGAGTCTAAGGTTCCCTTTCACCTACTAGAGGGTATGAGAGACCCCAATACTGCTAAGAATCTGAAACTGTGGAGGCTGCACTGACAGGCTGGCTGACAGGAGAAAGCTTGAATGCTCCTCATCTTTACAGGGATGTCTGTTGAAGTTGGAGAAAGTTCTAGATCTTTTCTGTGCTAATTGCCTTGTTCCGGGGAAGGGAGGGTAGGAGTCGCCTCCCTAGAAACGAGTCTCTCAGGCAACCCTGATTGTCTCCTGCAGAGTCAGAGGCACTGCAGGGGTGAGATATGAGGAAGGGGGGGTTAGTGAAACACTTGTTTCTAGAGGTGCTGTAGGGGTAAGAAATCTGCGTGGGGGTGGTGCTTTTGTTCCCATCTCATTGTCTTATTTCTGACCTGGCAGAGAGAGGGTCTGGCTAGTAAAAAGGATTGTTTGTGTTCTAATGTGGATTGGGTTGCAGGGAGATTTCTGTGGTAGAGCTATTACTAATAATGTTGTTTTTGTTTTGGGGTTACACCTTCTATGCTCAGGGCTTCCTCTGGGCTCTGCGCTCAGGGATCATTCCTGGGAGGGTTTAGGGGGCACCCTGTGCAGGCCTAGCGATGGAACTCAGGTCAGCAGCTTGTAAGACAAATCAATGTCCGTCCCACTGTCTGAGCTATCTGTGTAACCTGACTAAGCCTGACTAAGTTGCTATTAACAACCTGTAATGAACAGGCCTGAGATGAACTGCCCAAAAAGCAGTAGCAGAGACCAGAGCAGTAGCGTAGCGGTAGGGCCTTGCATATGGCTGACCCAAGACTGACGTTGGTTTGATCCTTGGCATCCCATATGGTCCCTCAAGCCAGGAGTAGCCTTTGAGCATCACCGGGTGTGACCCCCCCCCCCAAAATAAAAAGGTAGTAGCAGCAGGGGCCCGGGAGATAGCATGGAGGTAAGGCGTTTGCCTTTCATGCAAAAGGTCATCGGTTCGAATCCCAGTGCCCCATATGGTCCCCCATGCTTGCCAGGAGCAATTTCTGAGCATGAAGCCAGTAGTAACCCCTGAGCACTGCCGGGTGTGACCCAAAAACCAAAAAAAAAAAAAAAAAAAAAAAAAAAAAAAAAAAAAAAAAAAAAAAAAAAGGCAGTAGCAGCAAAGTCTGAGCAAGTCCTGGCTTTTGCTGCTGGGAGTTTGATGGGGCTGAGAGAAGTTCAGGTAAGTGAAAGAGAAGCGTTTGCCTTTTAGCTCAACAGAAGGAGTGGAAATGATGATCAAGCCTCTCACGTTAAAACATAACAAAACAAAAAGGCTAGGAAAAAAAAAAAACTCCCCTGAGGCCTGGAAGATGACTTGGTTGCTTTGCAAGATATAATCCCTAACACTTTGTGGTCCCCTGGGCACTGTGCAGGGACTGATTCCCCCTTCACTCATCATCTATGGGTGCTTAATAACATGAAGTTTATAGGGTTAGAGCAATAATACAACAGATGAGGTACTTGCATATAGGAACTCTTTTTTTGTTTGTTTGTTTTGGTTTTTGGGTTACATCCGGCAGTGCTCGGGGTTACTTCTGGCTCTACGCTCAGAAATCGCTCCTGGCAGGCTCGGGGGACTCTATGGGATGCTGGGATTCGAATCATCGTCCTTCTGCATGCAAGGCAACTACTCTATCTCCATGCTATCTCTCCGGCCCCCATATAGGACTCTTTTTTTTTGTTTGTTTTTGTTTTTGTTTTTGGGCCACACCCGGTGACGCTCAGGGGTTACTCCTGGCTATTCGCTCAGAAGTCGCTCCTGGCAGGCACGGGGAACCATATGGGGAACCGGGGGATTGAACAGCGGTCCGTCCTAGGTTAGCACAAGGCAAGGCAGGCACCTTACCTCCAGCACCACCGCCCGGTCCCCATATAGGAACTCTTATTCAATTCCAGGCACCCTAATTGTTCCCTGAGTTCCACCCAGAGTGATGTCTAAATGCAGAGCCAGTTGTAAGCCCTGAGAATTGCTGGGTGTTACTCCAAAACAAGCAAAATGAAAGTATGTTCAGAGCCTGATCGAGAGGTAGTGTGTGATAGGGCATTCTGCTTTGCACACAGCCAACCCAGGGTTTTGTTTTGTTTTTTGTTTTTTTTTGGGGGGGTGGTTTGGGCCACAGCCGACAGTGCTCAGGGGTTACTCCTGACTGTCTGCTCAGAAATAGCTCCTGGCAGGCACGGGGGACCATATGGGACACCAGGATTTGAACCAACCACCTTTGGCCCTGGATCGGCTGCTTGCAAGGCAAACGCCACTGTGCTATCTCTCTGGGCCCCCAACCCAGGTTTTATCCTTGGCATCCCACAGAGTCCCCCAGAGCCTGCCAGGATTGATTCTTGAGTGCAGAGCCAAGAGTAATCCTTGAGCATCGCTGGATGTACCCCAGAAACAAACAAAAAATAAATATATTCAAAAAGGCTGGGATGTGGGTCTGAGCACTTTACTCGTGCGTGTGTGTGTGTGTGTGTGTGTGTGTGTGTGCGCGCGCGCGCGCGCGCTGGGGAACGAAGAGCATTTAACTCTTACGTGTGAGATCCTGATTTTGATCCCTGAGACCACAAAAGAAAGTAATCCTGTCAGAGCAGGAACTTGCCTCTGAATAAGGATTTTTTTGGGGGTGGGTCGCACCCGGTGGCACTCGGCGGATAATCCTGGCTCGGTGCTTAGAAATCGTTCCTGGCAAGCACAGGGGACCATATGGGATGCCGAAATTCGAACCACCATCCTTCTGTGTCTAAGGCAAACACCTTACCGATGTGCTGTCTCTCAGGCCCCTGAATAAAGATTCTAATTTAATTTTTTTTTTTTAGCTTTAGGGGTCACACTCAGCAGTGCTCAGGAGTTATCCCTGGCTCTGCACTCAGGGAGAATTACTCCTGGCTGTACTCAGGGAACCAGACAGGGTGCCTTGGATGAAACCCGGGGTGGGGATGTGCAAAGCAAGAGCCCTGCCTACTGAACTATGACACCAGGTGGTGTTTTGTTGTGTTGTTGTGTCTTTCTTTCTTTCTTTCTTTCTTTCTTTCTTTCTTTCTTTCTTTCTTTCTTTCTTTCTTTCTTTCTTTCTTTCTTTCTTTCTTTCTTTCTTTCTTTCTTTCTTTCTTTCTTTCTTTCTTTCTTTCTTTCTTTCTTTCTTTCTTTCTTTCTTTCTTCCTTTCTTTCGCCACACCCGACAAAATTCGGGACTTAGTCCTGGTTTTGTGCTCAGGGATCACTCCAGGCGATGCCTGGGTACCCTACCCGGTGCCCGGGATTGAACACGAGTCAGCAGTGTGCAAGCCATGAGCGCAGCAGGTTTCCTCGCACCTGCTAAGTGGCTCTGGAATCGCTCCCAGTTTATCTGTTAAAAGAAGATTGAGATGCTGCCCGCCAGTCTCCCGGTCCTTCTCCCCTCGGCCCGGGACTCCTCCCTCCACCCCTCTTCCCTCCCCGCTTCATTTTCCGTGTCTCCCCCTCCTCTACCGCGCTCAGACGCTCCTTCCCTAGTTTGGAAATGCAGCAAACCTCCAAGTCCCTTCTCATTAGCCGGCAGGCGCTGTCATTCCGCACCATCCCGGGGTTCCATTGGCCAGGCTGGAGGCGGGGCCGAGGCGGCTATAAAAGGCGGGTTCGGCGCGCGCGGAGCTCCAGTGCCAGGTTAGGGGGTCAGAGTCACCGGGTGCATCGAGCGGATCCCGCAGCCAGGAGCGGACGCCGAGCATCGGCGCCAGAGCTCCCCCTCGCCGGCCAGGCCTCTCGGAGCCTTTGCCTGGGCCTCCTTTCTACACGTCCCTGTCCCTGCCAGCTACCGCCGTGATGAGCGAGGTGAGAGCACCCGGCTCCCGGCTTGGGCTGCGCGGGAGGTCCAGGGGCCAGCGGGGTGCAGGGAGTGAAGGGCACTGGGAGGCTGCAAGCAAGCTCCTGAGACTGTGTTTGGTGCTTTTGGAGAGGGGGAGTCCCGTCCGTCGGTGCCTCTCCTAGGAACCTGGGACGTCGTTCCGGTGCTCCATTGCCCAGTTGCCCTGCATCTCTTCCCGTGGGGGCGAGCTACCCACCGCCCCTGATCCTACTGGATCTCAGGAAAGACCATTCGGGCGGCCCGAAGCCCAGGTGGGAGCATGTCCCGCAAGGGACATAGCTTCCCTCCCCCATCTTGTACCCTGCTCCTTCATAGTTAAATCTGGGTTCTTGTCTGGCTCGTTTGGGGGGCAGCTTAATAAGCCCCCCCAAATCGTGGACTACTATTTTCCAGTTTGCAGGCCTGTAGGCAGGGTTCAGCAGACTTGGGAGGGGACTCGCCCAGAGTTCAATTGATTTAAGTGTGAGAGAACGGGTTTTCCACCTCCTGTGAAGTCCAGGTGGGACGCCCCTGCAGCCCCATTTCCTAGGACCCCCATCTATGCGGGCTGTTGGCAGCTCCCAGTTCTGCTGCAGGGCTGTGCAGCTGCCTGCTCATGCACCAGCCATTGGGCTTCCTGACTTGTCTGCAGCATGGTCCCTTGTGAGAGGGTTCAGGGGGGGCCAAGTTCCATCTGTGTTTATTTGTGGGCTGTTGCTGCAGGATGTTCACTCTTTGTTTTATCTGAAAATATTTCATCCTCCCAGACCCTGAGTTCATCCTCCCATACCCTGGGCCTCCAACACCTGAAGTGAGGGGCCGGACCCCACAGCCTGGCCCTTCTTAGCTCCTCATCTCTGGATGTCTCCCTGAGGAAACTCTCCCTAGAACCCCCCTAACAAGCCATTTATTTACCTGCCTGCTGTCCTGCCTTGTCCTCTTAACTGACCGTGGAAATTGGGCAGGTTTCTCCTTTCAGGAGGAATGTGCAGGCAGAGGAATGTAGCTTTCCCCATCCCCTAGAGCTTTTCCCATCCTAAGTGGGAAAGTTGCATTTCAAACCTCCCTCTGGGAGTTAGATTTGCAGACAATGCCAAAAACCTAAGGTACTGGGGCACCCAAGACTGGGACCCATTGAGGAGTGTGAGGGTCCAGTAAGAAACTGCCCTCCTTGACTTAGCTGCACACTGGCCCTGCATGGTCTCCACTGGAGAGAGGCTGGACCCCAGATGGACTCTGCTCGGGACATGATGCAAAATTGCTAACTGGCTATTTAGGACCCCGACTCAGCCTGACCCTAAGGAATATTTGGGAGACAAGCAGCAGCCTAGGTCTTCTCTCTGCTGAGCGAGCACGCCGGCTGTCTCCACAGCACTGCCCCAGGGAGGGTCTCTGTTACCCCTGGGGCCGGGCCCAGCCTGTTTTCTTCCCCTCGGAAAAGCGTGATGAGAAACGGATGTGTTGCCCGGAGTGGGAGCTCCCGGGAGTGCACAAGACTATCTCCCTGCAGACCATCCCCAGGGGTCCTCTGCAGGGTGCCAGCCCTGGGCACCCCCATCTTATGTAAGCGACGCCTCTTGCTCGCTGACTTGT